>JAADWX010000050.1:0-60024 GCA_023336405.1 Globisporangium echinulatum | reverse complement strand
TGACGGCGCGAGCGACAAGCTGCAAGTGATGCTCTTCAGCGTGGGGTGGGCGCAGAAGCTGATGAAGAGACACGGACTCAAGCAGCATCGAGTGCATGGCGAAGCGGCGTCGGCGCGCGTGGACCAGGTTGAGAAAGGAAGAGAAGAGTTGCTCAAGATAACGCAGCAATACAAGCCGTGTGACGTGTTCAATTTCGACGAGTCGGCCTTCTTCTACTGCATGGCGGCCTCGGCATCTATCACGAAGAGCAGCATTGCGGGTCGCAAGAAGCAGAAGAAGCGACTCACCGTGACGTCTTTGAGCTTGTTTCGGGCATTGAGAGACTGAGCATTGCCCCGCTTTCTGTTGAGCAGCTCGCCCAATAAAACCTTTGATTTTCTATGTCTCTGTATCTTGTCGAACCTTTCGTATTTTATCAGTTATGCGCTCGCAAAAGTGTTGACTATTGGGAATAATGCCTGTACAACGAATGAGCGCGTAAATGCAAAATGTGTCCTGAAAATAATTCAAGGTTCGAAAAGTGAACAGCAAAGAGCTCTAAAACCAAATACAGTATCACCGTTACATCTTTTTTCAAAAGAGAGCAAATCCCGGGCCATCACCGCACACACGCACACACGCACGCGAGCCTTGTGAGAGTACGTATATAGTAGATGAATGGCTGGTTTGCAGATGAACATTTCGTTTTACAACTGAAACGTTTGTGTACAACAAACCAGTACAGCAAACCAACGTTATTGCAAATGTGGTGGTGCTTCGTAAAATCGAGCATACACACATCAGGAATAGAGATAGTAAGAAGCATCGTGGCACAACGAATGGAGAGTATGCAGCTGAGCGGTTAGTTTGCTAGTGAGGTGGTTGTTTGCGACCCTATCAGTACAGTTTGTAGTCTAAAATAAACCTATATACCTATGTAGAGTCGTCGTGTTAAGATATGATAATCACTGAAAACACAATTTACCTACGTTTCGTACGCTCCGATCTGAGGCATGAATTTAATACGTCTGATGCATGGAGCATCAAAGTCTGACCAGGATGCATGTTGCAACTAGAAATCTAGCTTGTTTGTTACACTAATGGTTTAAGATGCAATCTAACAATTAAGATGTTAGTCGCATCATACAGTACTTAACACATCATAATCGAACGCGGTCAGTAAATTTATCTGATCCATGATGCATCTTGGTCTGATGAATGATGCATCTTAGACTGATGCGAACCTTATATTTGTCTGATCCACAACAATGGTATTCTGCGTGCGCGGAAGGTCGTGCACACGACGACGCCTCAGAAGATCGCACCTGTTTGGCGCAAGCGTTCTCTCCTTGCCCTCAACATATCGCTTGCTCTTCGACGCACATCCCGCTGTACAGGTGCGCACACAACATGTACATGCGTATGCGTGTGTGTGCACACTGTTTGCTGATGATTGCTGCTGCTGCTACTTGCTGACGCACGCAGATTGTGTTTGCACACGTGCAGAACACAAGTGTGTGTGAGAGCGACTGAGAGCTCGCAGATCAACTGCGCGTCCACTCCATCGGCAGACGTCGTCGCGCAGAGATCACTTGCGAGCACAGCGCGCTCTACAGCCACTTGCTTTGTCACTCGCATCACGACAGTGAGCCTCGTCCGCGCTGACAGCAACGCGCCTTACGCAACGCCAGCCAGCACTCGAGCATTTTGCTGCTGTTGTAGTCACTATCTGCAAAAGCTGCACACTCGTTTGCGTGGGGCCACACAACTCGCAAGGCGCCATGTCGATCGAGCATTCGCGCTTTGGCCCGGACTACCACTGCGTCACGATCTCGCGCGACGTCTTTGAAGTGCGGTCGCACTACGTGAACCTGCGACCGGTCGGCGGCGGGTCGTACGGCATCGTCTGCTCAGCTGAAGACACGGTACGTGTGTATGTGTACGTGCGTAAACGTCTCAGTCGATGCATGTAGGACATGTAGTGGGTCAGTGCTCTTCCACGCACACGCTCACACACTCGCAGCTCCGTGGCCGCAAAGTCGCGATCAAGAAGATCACGGACGTCTTTGACGACCTCACGGACGCGAAGCGCATTCTGCGCGAGATGAAGTTGCTCCGACACCTCGGCGTGCACGAGAACATCATCAACGTACGCTTTGCGAGCGGTCGCTGTCTCTGATGCTTGTCACTCGCTGTCGAGTCTCGAGTCACACTCACAGCAGCGCTCGTTGTATGACTACTCTACTGTCGTTGGCTTTGCCTAGATCCTCGACGTGATCTTGATCCCGCCGAACGTGATGGACTTTCAGGACATTTACATCGTCACGGACCTCATGGAGAGCGACCTCGAGCGCATCATCAGCTCGTCGCAGCCGCTCTCGGACGCGCACTTTCAGTACTTTCTGTACCAGATCCTCCGCGGCATGAAGTTCATTCACTCGGGCAACGTGCTCCACCGGGACCTCAAGCCGTCAAACTTACTCGTGAACTCGAACTGCGACCTGTCGATCTGCGACTTTGGGCTCGCGCGCGGCGTCGAGATGGCGCACAACGAGGACTTGACCGAGTACGTCGTCACGCGCTGGTACCGCGCGCCCGAGTTGCTCGCGGACTGCCAGAACTACAACGACGCGGTCGACATGTGGGCGATTGGCTGCATCTTTGCTGAGATGCTCCGTCGACGGCCGTTCTTCACCGGACGCGACCCGTCGGACCAGCTCCACATGATCGTGCGTGTGCTTGGGTCGCCAACTGAGGAAGAGATGAGCTTTGTGCCGCACGAAGCCGCGAAGAAAGCAATCCTGCAGCATGGGTACTACCCCAAGGTGCGTCGCTGTTACAGCAGCAACTCGTATGGAGCGCTCGATTACTGCTGCGTGTAGTTGGTCCTGCGAGCGTCCCGACTGCTGACGTATTGCTCATGTGTTTGCTCGTGTGGCCTCGACTGCAGCGACCGCTGACCGAGTTCTTCCCCGACGCGAACCCGCTCGCGATCGACTTGCTCACAAAGATGCTCAAGTTCAACCCCGAGGAGCGCATTACGGTCGTCCAGGCACTCGCGCACCCGTACTTGGCGCAGCTGCACAACCCGGTGCGTCCAGCTGCACTGCCGTTCGGTTTTGTTATACATATGATTGTGCGTTGCTGCTGTTGCATGGTGTGTTGCTGGTCTGACGTTGTTGTCGACACCGTCGGCGACCTGTTAGGCGGATGAGCCGAGCTGTGCCGAGCCGTTCAACTTTGACTTTGAGCGCGAGTCGCTCGATTTGGGCGTCGAGATGCCCAAAGAGGAGCTTCAGCGCCTCGTGTTCCGCGAGTGCCTCTCGATCCACCAGCTCGACGCACAGCAGATGCATTAGTCGAGTCAGCGGCGCCTGTGGTAGCAACAGCAGCTTGGCACCGCTTGATATATGTAGCTGGGATGCGACTGGACGCGGCCCAACCCGACCTGATCTGCACATCTGTCTCGCTTGTTTCATATATGTATGTATGTATCATCATCATATCGGCCGCCAGCAGCCTTTTCCGTTAGACTCTTTGCGCCTTGCGAGATTGCCATGAGCGTGTATGTGCGTTATCGGTGACGTCAGTGCTTGCGTTGCAACATCGTGCTGACAAGAGCGACTTAGTGCAACATCGTGCTGATGTGAGCGACTTGCTGCAACATTGTGAATGTGTGACTTGTTGCAACGTCGTGCTGGCACGCAACACATTCGATATTTTCTCACTCTTGCCATTGTTTTTGCTCGCAAGTCGCGCTTGACACGATCCCACGTGCTTAGCAATTTGCGTGGGACAAGATCAACATGAACCTCGGCAGCAGGTGCATTCATGCAGATACATCAAGGGGTAAATGTCCGTGTTACATGACTATACTACTATCAATTCGTTCCTCGCTGCTACTTGCTTGTACTGTAGTCAGCTAGTGCGCACTGCTTCCTTGTAGTGTCGCTCCATGGCGCATCTGTACATGCAAGCATATATGCATACTCTAGCTCGCATACATCGAGTTGGCGTGCGAGCGACAGAGGCCGCGCTTCTTGACGTGCTTTGTGCAGTCCTCAACGCGGCACTTGCGCTTGCCACCGTGCGCAGTGCACAGATCCTGTCGCACGACGCCCTTTTGGCACCCGGGCATGCTGCAGCGCTTGCCGCCGCCGTGGCGGATGCACAGTCCCATGCTGCGCTGGATGTTTGAGCACCCGCGCTCGTGGCAGATGCGACCGCCGCCGTGCGCGACGCACAGTCCTTTGCTCTGCGCACCACGGGTACAGCCTTTGCGCTGGCACCGCCGACCGCCACCGTGGCTAATGCACTTGCCGCGCGTCACAGCGTTGCTCGTGCACTGCGGGAACGAGCACAGCTTCTTCTCGCGCTTCGGGTCATTCAGCGACATGCCGTCGTCCTCTTCGCTGAGTCCGCCACCACCACCACCCGTACTGCGCGGCACGCTCATTGGCGAGCTCGGACCGCTCGAGAGCGACGGCGACCGGCTCCGTTCAAGCAGATGCAGCGCGTGCGCCGACTCGGCGAGCGAGTTGAGCGACTGGTGCGACGGCTCGAGCCACCGCCCGATTGCATCTGGCTCGTTCTGCTGCTGTTGCGGCGACGACACCAACTGCTGCTGCGTCTGCTGTGTATGGTCAGTCAGTTCGTTGGGTGGTACAAGCAGACTGCGCGGCCGCAAGGCTGCTGCCGACTCGGCATCGAATGAGAAGCTCCGCACGAGGTGGTTGCTCTTCGGCACATTCGACTTGAGCACGTACAGCGGCGCAGCTACCGGCTCGGGCGGATGGTAGTGCTCGACTGCGTGGATCGCGCGGAACTCGTCCGACGGACACGACTGCGAGCGCTCGTACGCGAACGGACCGCCGACTTGGTCAAGCGACGGCGAGCCTCGACAGCTACTGCTCGCTGGTAGCGACGACTTGAGCGCTGCAAGCGACGGCAGCGCTGAGCCGCGCGCCGGCGACTCGGCTCCGCGACGCAATGGCGCAAGCGTGAAAGCCTGTTGCTGCTGCTGGAGCGGCGACGCTGGTGCTGCAAAGCCTGCACGGTTGTTCGTCGGGAATACCTGCCGCATTGACTCGCTCGCGGAGAGCGCAAAGCCGGCACGCGGCGATGGGAACGCCTCGCCGAAGCTGCTGCGCGGAGAGCTCGTCGACGCTGTGCTCCAGTGGTGCGGCGACAGCGGCGGCGTGCCTGGAAACGCCGAGCGACTGCTCGCACTCACGCTCACGGGCGACTGGCACGCGGGGTCCGTTGCTGGGGACAGTGGTGGCTGCAGTTCGTCGGGCTTGCGCACGTAGCCGTGCACGGCCTTGAAGCGCATGACCGGCGACACAAAGTGGCTGTGCTGGAGCTTCGGGAGCGTGCGCTGCGGTGCGTGCATGTTGCCGCTCGCGTGCATGCTGAACGGCGTATTGCGGTCGTACATGACGCTGCTGGGCGACACGGGCGAGATGCGGTCGAGGTCGCGCTCTGGACCGTCGTACTGGTGGTCCACGTCCATGCTCTGCATGTGTCCCGGTGTGTCGCTATTGCGTGCTGCCACGTGCGACTCGGTCGCTGCTTTTGCAAAGTGTTGCTGCTGCTGTTGCTGATGCTGGTAGGTGTGGTGCTGGAACTGCTGCTGGTGTTCGTACTCCTGTGTGTGCGCGTGCCAGTCCGCCGAACTGATCTGTCCACGCGCATCGAGCGAGCGCATGTGTGCTGGCGCGGCGTGACCGAACTGGTTGTTGTCGAGACGGGTGTGCATATTCGGGTGGTGGAGACGCATGTGGTCCTGGCCGTTCTCGCGGTGGTTCTCCGACGTGCCCATAGTGAGCGAGTTGAGTGCGTGTGACTTGAGCAGGAGATGCGAAGAGCTCGAATGCGGATTGAGGAAGGGCGCTGCTAGTTTTGAGAGCTGTCGACTGCGATTGTGTACAGTGTGGAGACTATGAAACGACGCGCACGTTCGGTCGAAAGGAATCCAAAAAACGAGTGAGAGACAGGGAGAGTGGAGGCGTTTCGTGCTCGGTAAATTGCAGAATGAGCCTGCATCCAAGCAAATGCAACGCAAGGACAAGTATAGTAGGGCAAGACAGGACAAGGAATGGAAGATCGCTTTTGTCGCTCGCGTCCAGAATCCGCCCAGCTATGACAGCTGTCACCAACGACACATGCTCGCCGCCAGCACCATGTCAAGCGCGTTCGAGCAAGAGAGAGAGAGATGATCTTGTCAAACGCACATAATCAAAGAGAGAGAGAGTGTTCGTTCTGCAGGCAAAGAAATAGAAGCTCGACTGGCGACTGGCTGGTCCATAGAAACGTGCCATACGAGAAAATCAACAATGTCGAATCCCCGAAACGGTCGAAATGAAAGCGAAGCGCCTCTCCTCCAGAATGGCTGCATTTCGTGTCGTGTCAAGCGTAGCAACGCGAGATATACAAACACCGAGTTACTTTGTACGAAACTCAACACGTTGCACATCACGCGCATTCGGGTTGTTCCAACGCTGCTGGGTTTGAGCGTCTCGCAACACGTTCCATGTTGTCAAAGCTGTGCCAGCATGTTCTTGTTTGACATTGTTGGCTGCCGGGTCTTGCGTGGCGGCGTTCCGCATATCACACGAGAAGCAGCGCACCATGCAGCTTCACTCTGGCTTCCAATTGTTCGCAAGATACCGTGTCGAGTTTAGCTACATTCGCACTGTCAACTTGCGATTTCGTTTTCCACACCGACTTGACGCAAATAGCTCATTTTGGCAGTGCTGTCTCGCGACCTTTTTCTGGGTTATGCGGTGATCCATCCTACAATCGAGTGTCAAGTCAGCGACAACATGTACATCTCGGCAGGCAACACTGAACAAGACAGAAAGAAACATCGTAGGGATGACGACGCACGCCTAGCGCTACTCAACACCAACGCAAGGATGCACACAGAAGTTCAGCCGACATCAATGAGGTCAGAACGTGTGCTGCTCGTCGTACTCATGTGGGCGCCCACCTTCAAGCGCGCACGCACGTATGCACGCGAGACAATAGAGCTGAGTGCTAGGCGAGGTGCAAGTGGGCGAGACACCGGCACGAGATAGTGCATAAGCTGCAAGAGCCAGCTCACTCGTTCGTAGAGAGCTGATGGGCTAGACGCACTCATCGTCGCCATCCCGAGCCTCGATGTTCGAGTGTCGGCCGGAACGTGGATACACGCAATCGCGTGCGTATCGAACCGGTATCCAGTCGACTTGCAAATTCGTTGCCAGTGCCACAGACGCCGCAACCTGTTGTTGCGTCCAGCGTTCTGCATGCATGTGGGATCCCATCTCGCCCGGTGTACCTTTAGAGCTCGTTCACCATGTGTATCAGTGAGAGAGGGTACAACTTCGTGACCGAACTCTCTCGTTCCAGATCATCATTGTACCAAAACTCATTGTTGCTCTAGGGCTGCTCCACACCGAGCAGACTTGCAAGCAAAGCTAGCTCTCGTCCGCACAGTGCTAAGGCGACTTCGGACTCTCACTCACACACTTTGAAGTCTCCAGGGTCACGGATTAAATCGAATACCAGGCGGTGCATGGGGTGCATGGGGATCGCTCGCTCGACCGATCAAGTGTTCGTAAGGGTTCGCTCGAATGTATGCGTAAAGCTGGCCGGACACATGCGTGCTTGGAATCAAGTGCCACTCGCGTCGGTTTGCAGAGAGCATGGATGCGTCCAGTGTCGCGTGCTGCTGATCTGCTAGGAGGACGAGAGCGCAAATTGATGACGTCCAGTCGAGCCTGGCGCTACGCTCGCGCATGGCGTCCATTCGAGTTGAACAGCAGGTCCATCTCGCCTTGATTCCTACACATACTTGTGTTTCTCGCATTGACTTATCGAGCAAATGATGCAAACGCCAACATCGTCAGAGCTAGAGGGAGAACGCGATCAAGGATACTTCTCTCTCACTCTCTCGATATGTCTTACTAGTACTCCATTGATATCTCCTTTGCAAGGGGCTGCCAGTGGAGCATACAAGCAAACACGCGATACTCATACGCTTGTATCTACCAGCTCTCGTCCGTTCTCATTGCCAGATGCCATGAAGAGCACGCGCTGGCGAGGTACCGATCCCTTCTCGAGCAATTGAGTGAGTGAGTGAGAGGTCAATGCGCTCGAGCAGATACGCCGCAACCCACGCTTTCCTCGCAAGACGTCGTTCTCGGGGTGGCGGCACAAATGTGTGCGTCAACATGGCGATCACGACCCTGAGAGTCAACAACAGCAACGAGACGAGACTCGCGAGTGCCTTTGCTCTCTCTCTGCTGTGCGAATCTTTCGACGTTGCTGTCTCTGTTTCATTCGACCATGGTACGTCGCTGCGTGCGTACCACGGTCAACCAACTGACAACCATGTCTGGCCTTCGCAAGTGTCAAGCTTTGAGGTCACTGTCAAGAGTCGTAGAGCGTCCGTTGCGCTTGACCCGTGAAAAAAGTGTGCCGCAACTCTCGTTCAGTCGAATTACTAACAAGGGCAAACTCGTTCAGGAGGCCCACAACTCTATCGGAGAGCCAAGCGGGACGATCAACGCAAATGGTATGCATCGAAGACCGCTTCGTGTGGTACACTATCGATACGGGTTTACTTGGATGCCTGTTGGCACTCAGACGCGCATGCGTCGGCATAAATCGCGTGTGGTTCGGTGTATTCGTACGACGTTTTCGATAGGGATATGTAGAGCGACGCATCCATACTCGCACACATGCACTTGTTCGCATACAAGTGTGCGCCTCGTGCTGCATCATGCGGACTGTGCTGAACGAGAGTATCACCAAGTCGGCTTTGCACTGAATCATCGATCCTCGACCAAGGAGGTTGCTGGTGATCCGACTCGAGGTCCTCGCTGAATATACGGTCCTGGCCGTTCTCGGACGTGCCCATAGTGAGCGAGTTGAGTGCATGTGTGTGTGTCGTGTGACTTGAGCAGGAGATGAGAAGAGCTCGAAACATCCCATTTGTAACGAACCAACCACTCAAAACTCAAGATGATCGACGACAAGCGCCTGCCTGCTGGAGGTGTCGATGAGGCTGGAGATGCAATTGCTGACGCCTCGTACGGATGTGGGTGTGAGTGAACGTTTGCTTTGCTCTACTTGCTTTCTTGCAGTGGACTCGACGTACCTGGCGTTGACTTGCATTCGTCGAGTCAAAACGCGCGACGCTCGACTCGTTTGTTTGTGCGTATCGAAAGTTCATCTCGAGTGGCTGCAAACCGCTTGTTGTTGTGCCATGCAACGAAGTCGTTGCCGCTCTTGCCATCATCAACTCTCGCTCTCTTATAACGCCGTGCAGGACGCATATGAGGTAGTGATAGCAATGGTACAGCATCAACTCTCGCTCTCTTATATTGGCACAACTGTTTGTGCCGCGACGTTTGGCGTTGCTGCGAAACGACTCCACGGCATACGAGCCTTAGCGCAAACGAAAGCTGCACTGCTGCTCCTGCTCGATCCACGACCGCCCAGCACCTTCCGCTCGCGTCGACGTCACGCACCGCGCAACAGCAGTAGCGGCAGACATGATGGGTAAAGTGAGCGAGACAGCCATGATGAACCGCGTGCACCCAGAGAAAGACTCGGCCGCAGCACACTCGGCAGCGTACTCCCCGCAGCCTGTCAGTTCGGATGGCAAGAACGAGCAGCAGACGCTGTGCATAGCTACCGGTGAGCAGACGGACAGTGCGTCGTCCGAGTTGCCAGGGCTGCTGCCCTCGGCTCCGAATATGAGCAACATTGAGCAGGCACGACCCAAGCGCGAGGCGTTCGACTCGGTAGTACCGCCAGGGAGCGACACAGCGGCGCGCACCGGCACACGTCATTCCTGGCAGCTGCTCTCGCAAGTCGCAGTGCTCATTGGCGCGCTCAATCCGCGCGACCGGAGTGTGATCGACATCTACCACGCACCAAAGGTGGGCACGAGTCGCTTCATGATCCACCCAAACTCAAAGCTGCGCCGCATGTGGGACATCATCACTGCATCGCTTGTACTCTACGTCATTACGATGGTACGTTCACACGCGCTCGCAGTGGTCTGCAAGTGATCGTATCCTTCCGTCTGTAGCTTGTTCGCTATATCTACCTCCCTACCGGCGTGCAATGCACCTTTCTATACGATAGACCTTTCGACCTAACGATATGCATGCACGTGCATGACGCAGATCCCGATGATGGTCGGCTTTGCGTACGTCGACTGGGACAGCCTGAGCGAGTTCAATACGTTCATCGACGTCTACTTCATCTTCGGTGCGTAATAAACAGCGAGCGCGTACTCTTGCGAATGAATGTGTCGCACCTATCGCATGGCTGGTCTCCTCACCATCAGCACTGCAATGTACTATTTGTCATGCATCCCATCACTCGCAGACATGTTTGTGACGATACGCACGGGCTACTTTGCGAACGGCGAAGTCGTGATGGACCACAAAGCGATCTTGCGCCACTACCTCCACACGTGGTTCATCGTGGACCTGATCTCGAACTTCCCGCTCGCGCTCTTTGTCAAAAACTCGGCGCGCAAGTCGATCAAGATCGTCAAGCTCCAGAAGCTCCCGAAGCTGCTGCGCGTTGGACGCTTGCTCAAGTACTTGCGCGAGTACGCCAAGTACTATAACCTCGCACTGAGCTTCATCTCGCTCGTCATGGGGCTCCATCTCTTTGCGTGTCTCTGGGCCAACCTGTTTAGTGAGTGCTACGACGGCGACGGCGAACCGCTTTGTGAAGCAAGCGAGGTGCGTTGGGTGTTGTCGGTCATGGACGGTTTGCAACGCGTCGCCATAGACTCATGGACTCACATGTTTTCGTGTGATCAGATGCCGCGCATGTACATCCAGTCGGTGCACAACATCGTGCTCATGTTCACGGGCATTGCCGAGAGCACGACGTACGCGCCGATCTCGCACTTGCTCAACCCGCGCTCGAACGCCGGCATTGAAGTGTACATCATCAGCATCACGGTCTTCCTCTTCGGCATGGTCTTCTCGTCGTTCCTCTTTGGCAACATCCTCTCGCTCCTCATGAGCTGGGACCAGCAGAGCGCGCAGTTTCGCAATCGCATGGACATCATCTCGGCCGAGATGCGCCACTACGAGCTCCCCGAAGAGCTGCAGGTCTGTATGTGTGTATGTGTTTTGTGTGCATACTCGCTTCTCTCGTTGCCTCGATGCGATGAGGTGCGGACTGACAACTTCGCTGACTTGCGTCTTGTATCACTTCCACCTGCACGCACCTACAGCACCGCGTCCGGAGGAACTACGACTACCTCTGGATCAATGTACAACTGTCCGCTTGACTTGCTTGACTCGATTCGCTCGCGCTACTCGATGACAGCACGCATGCTTACAGGCACTGATCTGTTGTCGTTGTCTATGCCACGTCTGCGCTTGTGACGCATTTTTCTCCGCAGCAACGCGCGTACTCGGACATGATGCTGCTGAACCAGCCGGGGATCTCCAAGACCCTACGTACGACGATCGCGCTGCACTTGTACAAAGACCTTGTCAAGACGGTGCCGTTTTTTGCCGGTTCGGACCAGCGCTTCCTCGGCAAGGTCTGCCTCGCGCTCGAGACGGCCGTGTACCTCCCAGGCGACACGATCATCTATTGCGACGACATTGGCAAAGAGATGTTCATCGTACGCAAGGGTCTCGTCGAGATCCTGATTCCCGAGCCAGGGAACCCCGAGAAGAGCATCTACTTGCGCGACGGCAACTTCTTTGGCGAGACGGCGCTCGTGATCGACGTGCGGCGCACGAACACGGTCAAGGCCGTGAGTATCTGCGACCTCAACGTGCTCAACAAGTCGGCGTTCAACGAGATCGTGGCCGAGTACCCCGAGTTTGGTGAGCGCATGAAGCGCACGGTCATCAAGCGGCAGCTTGACAACATGAACATCCAGTCGCCGGTCGAGAAGATGAAGGTGCAGAACCAGCTCAACCTCGTCGTGGAGAAGTCGCTGAAGCAGCGCCGCATGTCGGTCTCGCTCAAGACGATCTACCGCGCCAAGAAGCTCGGCGACAAGCTCAAGGAGATCGCCGACCGCGCAGCTGCGCGCGCGAACAACAACACCACGGGCGGATCGGTGCGACGGCTTTCGCAACTCGCGCCGAGTGGTCGGCCACCTGCGCGGAAGATCCGTCCCGATGTGCCAGCGAGTGCAAGTGACGATGCATCGGCGCGCAGGGTGTCGCCATCACACCTCGACAGCGCCATGAACGATCGCAACAACCACGTGGGAGGTGGTATGGGTATCGGCCATAGCAACAGCGGCTCGCACGTCGGCATTCGCGGTCTCACTTCGGGTCTTCACCCGTCTGGGACACTGGCACCTCTACCAGTACACCCGACAGGACCGCCACATGGATCACAACTTGGCCCTAGTGCTGTCGCTGCTGCTGCAGCAGCTGCTACAGACCCACACATGCTGCAGCCGCATGACGCGACGACGTCGAACGGCGGCAGCAAGATGCGGCTCTCGCAGATGGACTCGGTCTCGCGAAAGCTCAACAAGGCCGAGCTCACGATGGACCTCATCCCCACGGCGCTCAATGAGATCACCGCGATGGTGAATCAGATCAAGCGCACGACCGACCGACTGAGCAAGCGCATCCGCATGCCGTCGGACGGGTCGTCGTCGGACGATGACGACCTCGATCTCGACGACTACGAGAGCCAACTCATCTTTGCGAGCGACGACGTGCTCGACGGGATGCAGCTGCCGCCGATCACGCCGCTCGACGAGGAGTACGAAGAAGAGATCGCGCGGCGCGAGAGCAACAGTGTGGTACGTTCATTGTGTCCTTGACGTACGTCAACACCTGATGCATTATGATCTGCCTGTAGCTGACGTAATGTGCTGTGTGTGTGCGTGTGACTTGCTGCAGTACACACCGCGAGCGGGGGCGACCCTGTCGGCGACGCTGGAGCGACAAACCGATACGCCGCCGCCACCAACACCTCCGCCGCCAACAGAGAGCTCTTAGAACTCAGAGTAGACACGCAACATCAAAGCAAGTCAGCATATGCGCTAATCACATAGACTAACTACCACTCTCTATCACACGGGGCAACTTCATCACTCTCTATTTGACGCGCCTACAAACGCTGTTGACTACACGGTAGGCGCTCTCTAGTGCGTGGGTGTCTGTCTACCTGTCAGTCTGGTCTGTTGTGTCTGTCGGCTTCTTATAGTTGGAGATCACGGACGCGAGCATCATCTCGACCGTGACGCCGTCCGAGGCCTTGCGACCGCTTGTCGTTGACGCACCTGCATCACGTGCGCTACTGTCGCTGTGTGCATTGAGCTTCCCGAGCACAGCGTGGTTGAGCTGCGTCTTGGACTCGCCGAGCTTATAGATGTCGTGGTCGACGGTGTGTTCGGTCACGAGCTTGTAGATGCTCACGGGTTTGGTCTGGCCGATGCGGTGGCACCGATCACAGGCCTGCTCATCGTTCGTCGGGTTAAAGTCGAGGTCATGGAGGATGACTGTGTCGGCCGCCGTGAGGTTAATCCCAAGCCCACCAGCGCGCGTCGAGAGCAGAAAGACGAAGATGCCCGTGTCGGCGTTGTACGTATCGATGAGGTCCTGGCGCTCGGCAACGTCAGTCGAGCCGTCGAGACGCAAGTATCGGTATTGCATGTGGCCCATGAGCACTTCGAGCAAATCGAGCAGTTTCGTCCACTGCGAGAAGATGAGGACGCGATGGCCGTCGGCGGCGAGCGTCGGCAGCAGCGTCCGCAGATAGTCAAACTTGGCGGACGCAAGCAACGTGTCCATTGGCAGCTGGAGCCGCCGGAGCTCGTCGTTGCCGCTGTACTGGACGCACAAGTCGTGGAGCTCAAAGTCGCAGTACGTCTCGAGCTCCTTGCGCACCATCGCGATCGTGCACTGCGTCCCAAACGCTTCGGCGCGATGGAGACAGCGACTCATCGTCGCGAGCACGGCGTCGTCGACGTAGTGGTTGCGCAACAGCACCGGATGGTTTGCCGCCTTGCGGAGCTGCGTAAAGACCGCGACGTCGCTCGTCTGTGCGTCTTTGCTGCGAGCGCCCGACGCTTTCGATGACGACCCGCCGCTGTCGAGTCCGAGCAGCAGCCGATCGGCTTTGCTGCTGCGCTGCTTCTTGCGCGCCTTCTCGTCGGCTTTGCGTGCTGCGTCAGCGGCCTTTTGCGCGACGACGGCCTCGACGAGGTCCGTGTACGCGCGCTGCTGGGCCGCACCGGGCGTGAGCATCTCAACGACCACGGTCTTGGCCACGAGCTGATGCAGTACGTACTTCTTCTCGCGTCGCAGGATGAACGGCGCGAGGATCTGCCGGACTTTGGCGCACTTGCGCTGCTCGCTACCGTCAAAGAACAGCAGGAGTTCGTCCGAGCCGTGGTCAAACATGCGCGGCATGAGGAAGCTCAGGAGCGCGAGGAGCTCATTCAAGTTGTTCTGGATCGGCGTGCCGCTCAGTACGAGGCGCTGGCGCGCGCGCATTTGCGAGATGCGCTTGAAGCGCGACGTCTTGGCGTTCTTGATACTATGGCCTTCGTCGAGGACCATGTAGCCAAACTGAAAGCTCCGGAGGAACGCACGGTCATCTTGGCACGAGTCGCGCTCAAAGTACGAGTACGTCGTGAGCAGGACGTCGAACGCATCGGGTGCGAGCGATGCCTGGAGGTCGAGGCGGCTGTCTTTGCTGCCGTGGTACACGACGACGCGCAGTGTTGGCGCGATCCACGCAAACTCGCGCTGCCAGTTGCTCAGGACGCTCGCCGGCACGACGACGACGTGTGGACCGCGACACACACGCGCGTGTGGACGTTTCGCGAGGTCGTCGAGCAGCAGCAAGAACGCGACCGTCTGCACGGTCTTGCCGAGCCCCATCTCGTCCGCGAGCACGCCCGAGACGCTGTGTTCGCACAGCAGCAGCAACCAGTTGATGCCGACGACCTGGTACGGCTTGAGTTCGAGTGTCGGACAGATCGACGGGATGTCGTCCTGTGTGATGACGCGCCGGTCAGCGCTCGCGCTGTTGATCGCAGCGATCGTGACCTGCTCGTCGTTGGTAGTGTCATCGCTGTCGGGTGTCGTTGCTGTGGTGCTGCTGCCGGACCAGCTCTGGATCGACTGCCGGAGCTTGTGGGCGATCTGCTTGCACTCGCGCAGCAGTTGCCCGACTTCGTCGTGCGTGCGCACGTGGTGTTCGTCGTCGCCCGAGTCATCGCCGCCGTCGTTACGGAGCGCAAGTCGACTGTGCACACTGGGCGTCGCTGACGCTTTGCGCTTGGATGATGAGCTGCTCGTTGACCGCTTGTCCTTGAGATCCGACACGCTGTGCCAGCCGTCGCGCGGCGATGTGTTCGCAGCTGATGTCGTCGTCGCAGCCTTGCGGTCACGCGCGCCGTTTGCAAACGCAGCCATCCAGTTCGCAGCGCGAGTGCCGGCAGCAGTGCCAGCCTTCTCTTGCTTGAGCGCGACCTTGACGACTTCGCGCGGTGACGACACGTCCGAGTCGATCGCGATCGCGTTGGCGCTAGCGCCGTCTTTGTCCATGACCTTATCATCGTCGTCACTGTCGGCGTCCGACTCGACGATCGCGCGCGACTTCTTGGCTGCACGATGCGGTTTGGACCGCACGATCGGCGTGTCATCGTCGTCGTCGTCGTCGTCGTCGTCGTTGCTAAAGTCGTCGTCGACAATCACGACAGACGCGAGTCGCTTCTTCGTTGCGCTCAGTGGCGCGTCAGTGCTGCTGCTGCTGCTGGTTGTCGTCGTCACGTCAGTCGACGCAACGTCGCTCACGGCTTTTGGACTCGTAGCAGCAGCAGTGTGAGGTGTACTAGGCGACTGCGTGACGGCTGCGGTGTTCACAGCGTGTGGTTTGTGAAAGTACGAGGACACGACTGTGCTCGGTGCTGCTGCGACTGGTGCAGTAGCCGAGACGCGTGCTGGGGCAACAGGTGCTCCTCGACTTGCTGCTGCCTTCGGCTTGGCGGTCGGCGTCATATTGGCCAACATCACGCTCTTGCCCGCGAGAGCAACGTCGACGTCGATCACTTCGTACTTGGTCAGCGTCCCGTTCGCGTAGAACATGTCGCTAGAAGCGAGCAAGTAGTCGACGCCCATGCGTGTGACGCGCATCATTGACGTCAGTCGAGCTACTGGCGCACGTCCACCAGTCAGTGGAGTGTACAAACAGACACGCACCGCAGTTCGAGAAGCGTGACGTCGCCTTGTCGCAGCACGCTCTGCTTCATGCGCTTCGTCGCGACGATCGACGTCTTGCCGCAGCAGCGCAGCGCCACCTTGTTGCCGCTGAGGTACACGGCGCCCTTGCCGCCACACACGCGCACTTCGTCGCCATTCGCGTTCAGTGCGATGCGCTTGCCACTCACGCTCTCTTTCACACCAAGTGTCATGGCGAATGCGCAGTGTGAATAAGAGCTGCGCTGTCGTTGGTGCTGCGCGATCGAGTATATGTCACGAGAGTCGTTCGCACCACCACCACAGCGATCAATCGAGGACGACGTCAGCAAACAAGATGAGGGTTACACTCGAGTGCGTCCACCAACTCAAATTGGCGCCAAAACACAATTTACACATTTTTTTGCTCAGTTTCACGCAAGAATTATGATATGTGAACGCTGTAATTTCAGACTCATAACCTGTCGGTAGATATGATAATACCTAAAATGTAAAAAACTGCTAGGTATTTTTTGTATGATGAATGAATGAATATTTGGTACCGAAATATACCGGTATCAATAGACTGAAGTATATATGGTATAGTTTGTGAAAATTTCTGACAGCGGTACAATACAACTTCTATGGATATTTATTGTTCCCGTACACGATATCCATTTTGATGTGCAGGTGATATGCAATTGAGCTGTCACACGACGCGACCCAGTCGAGCGGTGAGAGCTCGACTGCGTACGCACTGCTACTTGCGTGATCGAACATCTATAACATATTGCCAAAAGGAAATCATCGTCAGTAGACCACGATTTATAATTGCTACTCAAGCACCATGAATACTCATCGAATCGTTTGCGATTTGTGTTTGCGTAAATCGCTCTGTTTTACTGTTATTGCTTGAATTGCATGCCCACAACTATCTCTCGTATATATAGTCAGTTTGCGGCAGGTCGTTCGTTGATGCGCGTCGTGGACCTCATCGTCCTGTGCGCGCTCAAGTAGCATCATCAAACTGCATTCGTTATGTATTGGAGACGCTATCAGTGGCGCGAAAATGTGATCATGGGCATTCATGACGTGGTACATACGTGTAGGATATGTTTGTTGAGGATGCATAGCAACTGTGTGTGTGTACATGTTAAATAGGTCTATAGCACTATGCCGTTCGAGCGTGGTCGAGACTAGCGTTGCGCTTAGTGGGAGCGCTCGCTGCGAGCTGTCCAAAGGGTCTGCTGGTCGCTCTCACGTCCTCACTGAAGTGATTGCAGATTGGTTTTGGAGTCGCGACAGTGACGCGAAGCGCACAGTTCCGATGCTGTGCGCTTGATTGACACTGAGGCATCGACCATTTGCAGCTTTGAGCGAGCAGCCCAGATCGATTCGTCGTGCTGTGTGAATCGGGAGCGAGCGCGTTGGCAATCGAGCGTTGACATGCGAGCCGCACGCTCAGGCGTCGACACGAAGGTCTTTCTTCTTGAGGAACCCGAGCGAGTGGCGCGAGCGCGCGTACTTCTTCGCGTGGCGCCGAAACACGCTCTCGCGCTCGTCGGTCTCGTCCGTGTCGGTCGACTCGCCGCAGGACGACGAGCCGTCAAAGTCGTCGGTCTCGTCGGTCGACTCGTCGGTCGTCGCGTACTTGCTACTGCTGCCAGGCGTCGTCGCGTCGGCAGCAGTGGCGTTGACAACTTCGCACTCGGCCTCAGCGTCCTCTTCGACGACCGTCAGCAGCGCGCCGCACTGGTTCACGGGCATTCGGTTGCTCGGCTGCATCGCACTCGGACGGATCGGTTGGTGGAACGTGTAGTCCTTGTGCACGCTGTCGAGCACGAGGCTGCTGCCAAGGAAGCCGCGGAAGATCGAGAGCCCGACGTCGCTGATCTCTTTGCGCTGCAAGTAGTTCTGACTGATGAGCACGCGGTGCACGGCGACGAGGTACTCGAGGAACGCGTCACAGCGGTGCTCGATCACGTTCGTCATCTTGGACCGGAGCTTGTGCTTGCGTGGGAAGTAGAGCTCGCGCACGAGCTCCTCAAGGCGCGGGAACTCGTCGATGAAGAGCTTGAAGTGCGCGGCAATGAGCTGCTGGAGCAAGAGGAAGTCCGAGTAGCGGCGGTGCACGACCCAGCTGCGGCCGCTGATCGCGTTCTGCACGTGCACGGCAAAGAGCGTGAACGTCTTGCCGGCTGCGCGCTGCTGCTGCGTCTCGGTCGCGACTGCCGTCTTGACGCTGTAGATCGCGATCGAGCCTGGCGAGACCATGGACCGCTCGATCGCAGTGCCACCCATTGGCACCGCGCGCTGTTCGCCGCCGTGCGTGCTGATCTGGCGGATCAACATCGCGGTCTGTTGCTGCTGCTTGTGCTGCATCTGCTGGAGCTCGTCTTCGCTCGGCTTGGCGATGATGATCTTGCGGCGCGTCGATCGAGCCGCCATCTCGATTTGTCAGTGTCTGTGAATGAATGGACCTGTGTGTGTACGTGTGCGTGCACACTCGCTTGTGTTGCTGCTGCTACAGCTGGATACTACGCGACGATGCGATGCGATGGCGAGAGAATCACGCGCGATGCGATTGTGCGCAATGGCGGAACTGACGAGTGAGAGAATGAGTGGGGTGGTAGCACTGGGTGGTGCGTCCTTGTGCTCTCGTTACCAACTGGCCAGGTCCACATGGAGCGCGCATGGAGCGCAGCAGGCGACGTGGCACCCGCCTGCTCTCTTCAAGTGCACGGTTTGACCACAAAGCCACGCTGCTACAACGTGTGCGTATAGATGAGCCAGGCGTTGACACAATCAGCGAGTCAGTGCATATCAAATCCAAGCACATTTTGTAAATCCGCATTTGTTTATTTTGCATATCGCACAACACACAAAGCAATATCTCAAATATATGACATATCCGCGCACATCGATAACTGCGCAAGTGCTTGTCGGACCTCTTTGCTGCAGGTACCGCGTGCTCTGACTTTCTCCCATTTGTTCGTGTGCCCAAAGCTCCAAATATGCTCGTCCCCAAAAGCGAACGAAGGGAATCTCCATTGTGCGCTGGCTCGCTTCACGACACCACACGCGGCGGAACGTGTCATCGTCGTTGCCTTGTAGAGTGCACGAGCGCTGAGGGAGGGAGGGCAATCGATGCTGAACTGAACTGAGCGAGGCGAGCTTCAAGCTGCTGTTGTGGATCAGGCAAACAGGTGATCAGGGCTGAAGAATACTGGGCTGCACGACGCTCACGATGCAGACCGCTCGTCATATTGCAGGCCGCGTCCTCGTAGCGCAGCAACAAATCTGATGCAGGGAGCACACGCAGTTACGCACACATCAGACGAGGATGTACCAGTAGTTGCTAGCAGAAGCAACGCTGCAAGTGTTGAGGTCGTATCAACGGTTCATCATTGAAACGACGCTGTGGCACGCGCATGTGTCGTCACAATTGCCTGCATCGATGGACGAGCACTTTTACACCGAAAGCGTGTGTTACAGTGCGAATACCAATGATCGTCGCGCCATTTGAGCTCGCTCGATGCCATTCTTATCTGTCACTCAGCACACACGAACGCTGGTGGTGTGAGCACTTGCTGTTTTTATAGCGCAACATATGAAGCTTCATAATTATGAAGTAAAGTCGAAGCAGAGTGCTAAGGAATTAAAGTGAATAATAAAAAATTAACCTCGATCGGTTTATTTTGATACAAAACTTAGCCTTGATCGGTTTATTTTGGTTTATTTTGGTACAAACGTAGGTTACCGAATTACTTAACGTTTTGCATAATATCAAATAAAATATTTATATATGCTGGCCACAAACGTCGGACACCATTCATTATTGTTTCACTATATATAGTCGTTTTGAGCAAAAATCGAAGTACTTTTTGTCATATAGTATTCAACATTCTCGTACAAATAAAATACTATAATTAAATTACTATATCACTCGGATAGTATTAAATGCCTTGTATTATCCTATAAAACGGTTGGTTGTTCGGTTGACATTGACCGTGTTACAACTTACACGGCATCAGATGCAGATGCGGACATTTTTAGGTATAATATTCATGTCTAACCCTATTCGCGGCCAATTGTTCATGTTTGTAGTCGCCGCAAAATATACTAAAAGCCGACACTGCAGCCTGGTAGTACGACACGTATACATACTGCATACAGGATAAATAATCTATATACGTACTCTCGAAAGTCGGCCCAGGATTTACAAATGTATTTTTTTCCATCATTTTGCTGTTTGAGGTCCTGATCGAAATTATGTCGGGACACATTTCAACATTAATGCGTCCATTATTCAATCAAGCTTTGTGCAAACTTAAAATAAAACAAGTGGCTTCAATAATCATATTTTATAGCAAAACGTTCAGTAACGGTCCATTACTATTTTTGTACATGTACGAAGTTATATACAGACATGATAAGACTTGTTGTAAGAACAACCTCCATCACACAATCGCAACAATTACTAGGGTAAAAATCACTGTAATGCCCGCTGCTCTACTTGTCACTAAGTTTTTGATTCTTGGCGCGACCTGTAAGTGGAGCAGCATGATCCGCGCTCACTTGCAGTATCTCTGAAAGCGGAGTTGTCAGTAGTGATCAACTCTCATCATTGTGAAATTATAGAACCCAGATAATTCCAACTGCGTTTACTTTGTAAGTGAGGTAGTGAGAAAAGTAACATAAAGCCATCATATCCAGTGAATGGATACAAATTAAAGGTTTTTATCAACCAACGCATTTCATACATTTGAAGTAGTTAAAGGCACATGTTTGATGATCTAATTTAATGGATTAGCCTGTGTGGTATGCACTGCACAATACTTTAGTTATCAAAAAAGACCGTGTACCTAGAATATATCTTCTCGAGATCGTTTGACGCATCGTCATCTGAAACTCGGTTGGCAGAGCTAACGGCGTTGTATTGCTCGACTATGGGGCTCTAGTAGCTATTATGAGGTCAGTGGTCGCATTGTGGCTCGCTAGCGAGCATACATATTTGATCAGTTCGCGTCGGCAGGTGTTACACTGCTGTCTACAACGAAGGTTTTTATTGATAATGATATGCGTCTATTTCCTGAGAATTAGACTAGTATAATTATACACATAAAATATTTGATTAGAGTGATAACCCTTATAATGTTTTATAGTACATACGCAATTTATACAAACGTAAACGAGGACACGGATTTATTTAATTCAATCGTATTATTCGAACCAATGTACTGATTCGTCGACCAAGACAGATGTTACCTAATCCATATTTGCACGAAATAAATTGGCAATATTATAATTGTTTAATACAATTCAAGGTCTAATTGTCATCAACTATTTGTGCTAGCGTTCAGCGTTGTAGCAGCAAGTCAGTTGAGTTATTTTTGTGATTGTTGGAAATACGAGGGATTGTTGCGCTGAAACTTAAAAAATCGAGAATGCTATTTTGAATTGTGCTCGGCTTTCAAATCAGGGCACAAAGCGTTTCCATCGGTCACTTGACGCACAACCGCCCTGTTGTCATCTGCACCTGGCTGTCAGCAACGTCGTCGTCGTCGATTGGCTCGCTGGCTCTTGCTGCGTACACCCACGCGCGTCCACGCGTCCGCCAGGGTACCCACGCAGTCACGCACGTACCGCTGCAGTCTCTCTTGCTCGCAGCGGTCTCTCACTCTTCTTATCACGTCCCACACAGACTCGTGTACATATTGCAATGGCGCTCGCAAACGCGCTGCACCACGGGTCGCTGCGGCAGTTCTCGGCACAGTACGGCGGCTGGCTGAACATCAAGGTCGCGCTCTTCAGTCGCGCGCTCGTGATGGATCCGGATGCAGGCGCACCGAGCTCAGTCGTGACACCGCGGCGGCGCCGTCACTCGTCAGCAGCGAAGGCGCAGTGGATGGAGCTGCTCTCGGTCGAGAGCATCGTCGACGTGCGCAAGGAGGACAAGCCGTGGAGCCTCGAAGACGACTCTCCGAACGCGACGCTGTCGCCGCCTGCAGCTGCGCGTCGCTCGCGTCGCTCGAGCGCGGCCGAGTTTGTGAGCATGGGCTTTGGCTTCACGGTCGTGACGACGACGCAGACGTTCCAGTTCGAAGCCGCGACCGAGAGCGAGTGCGACGAGTGGATCCGCTCGCTCCTGCTCGCAAACAAGCTGCTGAGCGCCGAGCGTCTCGGCGCGACTCGGAGTGAGCACATCGACGACCAAGACGGTGCGCGCCTGTGCCGAGTGGACTGCGTGGCTTGCCCATGTATGTAGCACCTCACAGTCGCGACCTTGTATGTGTTTATGTGTCTCTGTGGATACAGCGTTCTTTCGCTTTGCTGCGAGCGACTCAGAGGACAGCAGCGCGTCGGATGATGATGACGACGACGACGACAAGAGCAGCCACCGAGGTGTGTCGAGCATTCGGTCAGCGCAGCCTCTGAGCAACAGCCACCACGCGCCAGCGATCAAGGTAAACGTCGTCTCGATAGCATAGCGCTTCGTGTAACCAGCGCATAAGACCAGTCGCAGTTGCGTACTAGGAGTGGGCCGCATCAGTCGAGTGTGTCTGTGTGTGCGGCGCCCGCAGTCGAATGAATGGCGTCTAAAGACCATCTGCGTCGTGTATCCGCATGCGCGTTCACTCGCTTGCAGCCCGGGAAGAGCAAGGCGATCTCGCTCACGATTCTCCACGTCGCTGCGACTGACACAGCGACGGGCAACAGGTAGGCACGCACCGCCTGCAGCACTTCGCTCTTCATTTGCTTCCACTATCACTCCTAGTCTTCCTCCCTCTGCGGCGCTCACACTCTGATACAGAGCGAGGCAGTTCAGTCACATACATACCTTGTTGTGGCTCACATCGTGCGCGTCTGGCACTGCTTGTACGTCTGCGTGTCGTCTGCTGCTGGACGCCGCTGCAGCGTCGAAGTTACGATCCCGCTCAGCGACACGTCGCAGGAGCAAGTGAGCGTGAAGCAGGTCAAGCTCGACGCGATCCAGCAGCTCCGGAGTCAGCTGTACGCAGCCCACGACGTACGCATCTGCCGTGTTGTCTGTAGCTTCATCGCTCCATCCATCGAATCATTCGAGCCATTCAACCAGCTGACCTAGGCTGCATGTGGCGGCTCAGACTGACTAACTGACGCCGTCGGGATAATCGCTGCGGCTGTGTTTGTCACATGCGCTGATAGACGTCACCAGGACTCTTTCGCGACCTGCTGCGGCGCGAAGCCGACTTCTTTTTGCTCTGCCACGACGACCGCGAGCTCTGGTTCAAAGACGAGCAGTGCCCGATTGGCGTCTACGTGCGCAGCCTCGCAGCGTTGTCACCGACTGCTGCGACAGCGCGTGGCGCTGCAGTGTCGACGAAGCGCTCGCTGCGTCTCGCACTGCGACCGATCAACACGATGCCGCACCCGATGCTCGACGTTGCGATCGTCGCGACGAAGACCCGCGTGAGCGACCTGTCTCAGAAAGCGTATACGACGTACGAGATCGCCGTGTCATTCAACGCCATGACGTGGCAGCTCGCAAGGCGATACAAGGAGTTTGACACGCTCCAGCAGTTGCTGAAGGCGCGGTACGCACCAGTGCCACTGCCCAAACTACCGCCAAAGCACGTCTTCACGCCGCGCGATGGCAGCTTTGTCGACCGGCGCCGCGAGCAGCTCGAGAACTATCTGAAACAGCTCGTGCTGCATCCGCTTGTCGGTGCGGACGTGCTCTTCCTCTCGTTCCTCGGCGTCGTCTCGACCGCGCGCGACCCCGAACTTGGGAACCGCGACCATAAACACGTGCTGCACATCACGACGCTGCACAAGAGCCTCGACTGCGGCGACATCCTACTCTTCTCGTGCAAGTTTGGTGCGAGCGTCCTGCAGCGCAAGGTGCGTCGGTTTGTATGACGTGTGGGAGTCGTCGATCGAAGTGCTAACACTGTTGATGATCTCTATACCTGTATGTATATTCTGATTCACATCACTTTCCTGCAGTTCACTGGCGCCAAGTATGATCACGTCGGTATTGTCGTGCCTGGCGAAACGCGCAACTTGCTCCGGATCATGGAGGCGACGTCTGAGGGCATTCAAGTGTACTCGCTCAAGGCGCGGCTGATGGCGTACGCGCGCGAAGTGTCGAACGTCATTGCTGTGCGCAAGATCACGGCCGAGCGCACGCCCGAGATCGTCGAGCGCTTGCGGCGCTTTGTCGAGCGCGTCGAGGGCAATCCGTACAGCATCCTCGGCATCCTGCGGTCGCAGGGTGAGTCGGATCGCCGGATCCTCGACGTCGTCGCAGCAGTACCAAGTAGTAACACAGACTGCACGTCGGACGGCTCGGACGCGTCGCGCTCGCCTGTATCGACGAATGGCGCAGGTGGTACATCGAGCGATGCTACTGCTGCATCTGATAACAAGACGGCGACGACAACAAAGCGCAAGTACTTTTGCTCGAGCCTCGCAGCGTCGACGCTCAAGCACCTCGGGTGGATCGACACGGCGCGGACGTCGAGCCACTTTTGGCCCGGGAGCTTTGAAGACGGCGGTGAGATCGAGCAGTACTTGGTGCCGGGTGTCGCAGGCATGGAGCGCGAAGCCGTGATCGACTGCCGCATTGTCGAAGTCGGTCTTGCGACACAAGACGACCGGCCGAGCGGGTAGGTAGTGCGTCGACATTGTCAACATGACGAACCGAATCGACTGGCTGGTGTTAGAAGTTCTCGTCAAAGAACGCCTCGAGCTTCTTCGCGAGCGGCAGGTACGGATTCGCGTTGCGGTACACCGCGATCGCCGCGAGCGCTTCGACAAACTCGGAGAAGACAAACTCGCTGTCGGCGTCCAAGCTATTGCTGTCGCTACCACCGCCGCCGTCTTGTTGCACGAACGCAACGAGCTGCTTGATGCGGCCGAACGGGAAGAGCGCGTCGACGAGGCGTCTGTCCTTGAGCAAGCCCTCAAAGTCACTGACGTCCATGAGCTTGCCGCGCGATGCCGGGTTCCGGTTCTTCTGCGAATAGACCGTGAAGATGCGCTTGAGCTTCTTCTCCTGCGCCTTGCAGACGTGCTGGACGTCCGGGTGGATCATCTGCTTCTTGAACGTCAGGCCCTGCTCCTGGAACTTCTTGGTGAGCGGCACGACGCGCTCGACGACGAGCTCCGTTACGAACGCGAGGAGACTCAAACCAGCGACCGACGACGTGGGCGATGCGCCGCGGAGCAGCTCGGCGCTGCCAGTCGGCATGTGCATGGCTGCTGCGATGTACCCGAGCGTGTCGCGCCGCTTCTGAAAGTTGTGATGCGCAACGCGCGTGAGTGCCTCGAAGAACTCGTTCGGTGTTGCGCCGCGGTCTTCGGTCTCATCGTCGCCGTCGCCTGTACTGGGCGACGCCATCCCTGTGTTGCTGCTGCTAGTAGTGCTGATTGCGCTGGGAGGTCCGCTGCTGCCAACGTCATCACGACTCGCGCTACTCGCACCGCCTACTGTCAACGCTGTCGTGCCAGCGCCACCTACACCAACGATGCTGCTTGCAGGTGGCGGTTGCCGCGACTGCTGGTAGATGAGCTGCAGGTGCGACCGCAGGATGTTCTTCTTGTCGGTCACGCCGGCTTTCGTCATGACCTTGAGGAACTCTTGCTCGAGGATGCCCTTGCCGCCGGCTGCGCTGCCGTAGATGCGAAAGATCTTGACGAGGTCGAGCACGTTGTCCTTAAAGACGTGCTCGATCGCACGGAGCTCGTCGTCGCTGTCGCACAGACCGCGGAGCTTCGCAGCTGGAAGCGCGACCCACGACGCGAGCGTCTCTTTCTCGAGCGCAACGGCGATGCTCGAGTCCTGGCCGAGCACGCGCCGTGTAAAGTCGTTGTACGTCTCGCGGATCGCAGCGTCTTGGTGCGCCTGTGCGACCGTGGCGACTGCGCCGCAGATGTCGCGAAAGCGGAGGAACTGCCGGTGCACGCGCGTGAGCTTGGCGAGGAAGATGTAGTATTGCTGCTGCGCGAACGGGTCAAAGTCAGTGGCCACGAGCGTCGCCTTGAGTTTGTCCCACTGCGGGACGAGGAAGTTGTAGCTCAAGTGGTACCGCGGCGAGAGCTCGAGACCCGGTGCGACGGCGTTCGAGTGAAATACGTACAGGTACACGACGTAGGCGTAGAGCGAGTCAAAGTCGTTGAGCGCAAACGAGTCGCGGCTGATCACGTCCGGCGGCAAGTTCAGGATCCGATGTGCCAGCTTCAAGTAGATCTTGAGTTGAAGCTGCGCGGCCGGCGAGAGCGTCGTCGCCGTCGTCGAGCTCTCGGCAGTGATCGTTGTCGCGCTGCTAGCCATCTCGGTTGCACGCAAGCGCTGGTGCTCGACTTGCGCTTCGAGCGATGTGTGGCAGAGCAGCTTGAGCATCACGCCAGGGCTCGCAATGTTCGCACGCAGGTCCTGCAGTCCCTTAATCTCCTTGAACTCGAACTTCTTCTCCTTTGTCTTGTTGGCCTTGGAGTTGCTCGTGCGACTCACTGGCGCGCTGCTCGGTGCTCGCTCACGCACGCCACCTGTAGAGTTGGCAGCTGGAGTAGTTGCACCGCTTGGAGAGTTCGCACCCTGAATCGGTGAAGCACTAGTCCGCACAGGCTGCTGCTGCTGCGTCGTCGACTTGTCGGTCAATGTCGACGCTGGCGCCGGGCCGCCCATCTCGACCATGCGTTTGTGCTGGAAGTTGAGCCACTGAATCAAGCTCTCGGATGGATGCATGCGCTCGATGCGCGTGTGCGCTGCCTCGAGCGCAGTGCGCATCGCGTCGTCGTCCTTGTCGTCGTCAATGCCAAATTCGTCCGAGGACGACGCGATGTGGCCGCTGCTGAGCCCGTTGAGGATCTCTTGGCCGTGCACCGTCTCAAAGAACTGGCCGACCGTGTTCGGGTACATCTGCGTGAGCTGTAGCGTCTCTGCCGTCATCGTGTTAGCGGCCACCACAGTGTGTGAGTGTGTTAGTACGAGCAGTGCTGTACGTCACTTTGCACTACTCGCAATGCACGAGCACAGGACGTACTGAGCACGTCGTGGTCGCCCTTGCGGAGCGAGATGTTTAAGATCTCGAGGGTCGTGTTCGTCGCGGCAAACACGAGCTTGCGCGACTCGGCGATCGTGTCTTTGAGTCGCTCCATCTCCTACAGTGCCAGAGTCACAGAGACGACACGTCATGAGCGAATGGAGGAGGTAGAGTGGGTGGGTGCGAAAGAGTAGACACGGTGGTAGTATGAGAGGTGCGCACCCGAAGCGCTTCGTTCGGGGTCTCGCTCCTGGTGGCACACGACACATGACACACGCAGCTGCTCTGTCAGCAGCACGCATGCACAGAGTCGAATCGTTCCAGCGAGTGAACGACGCGAGCAAGTACGCACATCTCGGCTTCGTAGTGCTGCTTCATCTGCTCCATCTTCTCTTTCGTGCGCATGAGGACGAAGCGCGTCCACGCGCTCCAGGGTCGTCGCATCTTTGTCAGCTCATTCCTAGCCGTTCGTTTGCAAGGACCAAGTCCCAAGTCAGTTGGTCAATCTCGCACAGTGCCATCGATTAGTATTCAAGTCAGACACACACAGACACACACGAACTGCCTGTGCTACGCACCGCCGTGTTGCAATCGCAAGGCGCTGCGCACGCTCTTCGACGATGCGGGCCACGTAGCCTTTCCACATTGCAAACACGAGCTCCTTGCGGTTGCTCCGGATCTGAATGTCTTTGATCATGATCAAACGGTGCATGATCGCTTCGTGCTGCGTCGCAATCGCGTTGTGGCCCTTCCACGCTGTGAACATCATGCGCACGATCTGCTGCCACAGCGCGTTGATCGTGCGGTTCATCATCGTGATTGCGATCTTCGCGCGCACGAGGCTCGCTTGCTTGAACTTCTCCTCGACCTTGATCGCGATGCGGTCAAACTTGGCATAGTCCAGGATCTTCTTCGCGAGCTGCAGGGACAGCAGTCGGAGTGAGGGTTGCGCAGACAAACCGACGCACACATGCCCATCGAGTCATACAGTAGCCAAGTGAGTATGCTATACTAGTACATGTGACACGTCATCAGGACGCACCAACGAACCTTCTCGGGCTTGATGTACGGCTCGACACTGAGCACCATATCGACGAGGTACTTGAGTCGCGGCACATCACTCATGCGCGCGCTGCCGCAGAACGCGCACCGCAGTGTCCAGACGAGGTTCGTCGAGCTGCAAAAGCCGCACGCGGTCGCATGGCTCCCCGTCACGAGCGGGTTCTTGGCCTGACTCGGCGGCGTCTCAACTGTCGTGAACGTCACTGCAGGCGTGATCCCGCGGCGATCGACCGAGCCGCGAAAGACCCTGTCGCCGTCGACGTACGCGTCCGAGCCCACGTTGTCGCGGAACTGCTTCTGCGCGCGTTTTGCATCGGCCGTGCGGATCATCGTGGCCGCGTACGCATCGGCTCCGGTCTCGTCACCGTCGCTGTCGCTCTGGGACTCACATCGGTCGCGATCAGGGTCGCCACTTCCAGGTGCGAGACTACGATGATGTCGGTACCGCTGTGAGGTAGTTGCAGCCGATATCTTACGCACTGCTGCCGCGCTGTGCGCCGAGCTGACGCTCGTTCGTCGGTCACTTGCAGCCGACGCGCTGTATTTGTGCGCGATGCTGTGCTTCTTCGAGACGGACACCCGCGCGAGCGTGTGCGCTCGCTGCTCATGCGTGGCAGCCCATGACGGATGATTATGACGGTCGTGCAACTGCTGCTGTTGCTGTTGTGAATGTCGAGTGTGATGCGCGAGCAGCGGGTCTACAGTGGCACTGTGAAGGTCAAAGAACGAGCGTGACTCCGCGTCTACTATCGATGTTGTCGTTGCTATTGCCGCCACTGCTGTCGTTTGGTGCGAATAGGGCTCGGCTGTGCTCGGCCGTCGCTGCACGATTGGGTCAAGCTGTCGTGGTAGTGTGCTAGGCGAGACTGGAGACGACAGCGGCTCGCTCACACCCGTGACACTGCCCCGACGCGCCATGCAAGCCTTCGTTGGAAGCGTAGTTGATTCAGAGACTTGGAATACGATTGAAGTGCGTCTTTTCAAATAACTGCAGTGTACAAAACTGAGGCAAAAATCGCGTCTTTTCGACACAATGTAGTTTGCCAAACTGAGGTGAGTTTGAAGCGGTAAAATATCAGCTTCAGAAACAGCACTGAGCAAATCAATATTTAACACGTTATTACATATTCAGTAAATGAGGTACACCACACAGCAACGGTAAGGTATTAGTGACAATGCCAACTGACGTTTGTATTACGGGATCTTTTTAAATTCACTGCGCAATGGATGAATTACGCCAATCTAATATCACGTACATCAGCGCTTGCTGCATGTGATTTGGCGGTTAATAAGCTCAAGGAAGTAGTCAGTAGTGATACGTAAATTTCAATTATTTCTGAATAGTTGTAGAACTTTGCGCAACAAATATATATTTATTACGATCAGGTCACCCGTACATCAGAGTTTGTGATTTAGTGTTATGCGCAAGCAATTAGTCAGTTTCAATTATTTCTGAAAAGATGCAGATCACGGAATGATTCATGATCGTCTTCTAAGATGAGATACGGTTCAACCTCGATGGTCCAGAGGACTATACGTTCTACTGGCGTGACCTGCGTGTCGCCGCTCGATAGACTGTCCGCCGGCGCGGTGTGGGGCGGGTTCATTATCAAGTTTAAGGCCGAACTTGCAGTGCTCACCGGCAAACAGAACGCGATTGCCTATGTGCATATGTTGTCAGAGTTCATGGAGCCGTTTGCACAAAGACAATTATAGTATGGTCTCAACTAACAAGACATTTCTGCCACGAACCACTAAGTTGCCGCTAAGCGCTGTCGCTAACCCATACTCTCGAGCTGTTGCTGACTCGCTGTCAAGCGCAGCCGCTGAACCATGAAAACCACCTATCGTGAGTGCATTTCCTGACGCCGCAGAAAGGATCATCGTGTATGCTGTTCGTGAAGCTATATGAGTGCACGGCAGCCCCTTTATAAATTGAATACCGAGCCAACCGTCATGTTCTCTTTCTTTAATTTTTTTAACTGAATATTTCAACTTCAAAACATTTTCATATTTTAAGTTTTGCGCCGTCAATTAATTTAAGAAAGTACATAAAATGTCAGAAAAGAGCACTTATGACCGTTGTTATCTATTTTTGTTACTTTCACCAACGAAGAAATTGTCGGACATATATACATTGATCAGATTACACGTCGCTGCACTTATGTTCGTTAGCAATTCACAAAATTTTGAGTACTGTCCAAAATTATTTTTTATAGACTAAGATGGATGCAGCTCAATCAACTGTGCGATTATCATCACTAAGCTAGCACGGGGTGCACAACTAGCGCTACGTGATGCAAATATGAATTTTGTGATACGCCGATTGACGATATTCTTTTTTTACATTGTAATATAATTAATGTCGTGCTTGTGTGGACAAGTTTATCCTATCTTACATGTTATCGCAATTTTATCCAGTGTTAATAGGCTAACGCGGGGTACACACCTAGCGCTGCTTGCTGCTGATGAGCATCCAGTTTGATAATAATGTTAATCGATTATTTTGTTTTAGGTTACAACATCCTGGATATTTGAATTTCGAACTCGGTGAAGTTTCATATTTATTGTTTGTTAAACTTGTTAGAATCAGTTGCGTATTGTAAGCATATATATATTTGTTTTATTAACCTCATATTGTATCTTTAATCGAATATATTCTCATTAGGATTTGTGCAATCTTATTTGGTTGTCTGGGATTCGTCTAACGCACGATATCGCTTTCCTGATTCGCCACCAGCACCGGTCGCCAAATCAGGCAACATTTCCTGATCTAAAGGACTAATGCGTGAGTGAGCGTTCTCTTTCTTAACACAATATACTGATCTCTCATTCGTCAAAGCAGCATACCAGACGAATAACAAGGATGAACACACCGTCGAATGCCCACGGTAGCGCGAGCCCTCGCGCGCGAGGCGCACCAGTGAATGCACGCAACAGCTCCCGTCGAGGCGGACGAGCAGCAAACAGCGCGAGTCGTCGGCGCCCAGCAACAGCAGCGCCCGGCGCAGGCGCCACTGCAACTTCAACGGCGAACGGCGACAACAGCGGTGAGAATGGCGCCATGCATGGCGATGCAGGTGTCGCATCGTCGAGCAGCAAACCACAGCGAGGGCGCGGGAAGGGCGCGAGTGCAAGAGGTGACGCCAGTGGTCGCTCGAACGCTGCTGCAGCTGCTGCTGGCGCTGCAGGTATTGTTGGCGACGTGGTGGCAGCGCCGAAGCCACCACCGACGCCGATCGAGACGCTCGTGCACGCGATCCGCTACGACGACATTGCAGCGTTCCGCGCTGCGCTCGCTTCGCACGCCGACTTGGACGTGAATACGACGTTTACACCGGACGGCGACGCAGCGCTCGTTGAAGCCTGTCGGTACGCGCGGCGCGAGATGGCGGCGCTGCTGCTGAGCGAGAAGCACGCGGACGTGAACGTCGCATCGACGAACAAGAAAGCGGGTCGGCTTGGACTCACGCCGCTCATTGCAGCGTGCATGGCGCTCGACGCGCCGCTCGTGGAGTTGCTGCTTTGCGCTTCGAGCGCGCCACTCGAACTGCTGCGCATGTACGGCCGCATCAACGCGGTCACGGCGTGCGTGCTGTTCAGCGTCGCGAATGGCTACACGGACGCGCAGGCCGTGCAGGGCGCTGCGCTGCTCGAGACACTGCTGACGCACGCGCAGACGACCGGCGCGCTCGCCGACGTCCTGGCGTTCCAGACCGAGCGCGACAATCCGTTCGCGCTCACGGCTGCGACGGTCGCGAACTGGCGCGCGCTCGCAGTGCTGCGCACGTTTGGCGCCGACTTGGACGCAGTCAACCGCTTGGGCGTGACCGCGATGCGCACGGTCGAAGAGAACGTGCTCGAGCGCCGCAATCTGCTGCGCTTTGCCCCGCCTAAGCCGTTTGTTACGGGCAAGAAGAACCGGCGTCAGGGCAAGTTAAAGCGAAGTGGTGGTGATGCAGTAGTGACGGCTGAAGTGGATGTGGCTGTTGACGAGCCTGAGAGTCAAGCAGGTGCGCGACAGGGACGCTCTTAGGGGTTGTGTGATGACGGCGTGTGCGTACACTTGCTCTGACATGCAACGTGTGGGATGAACGACCGACAGACCGGCAGACGAAAGCGACGACGAAGCGGATGGACAAAGCCGTCGAGAAGTACGAAGTCGCGCGCACATACGACGAGCTCGCGCGGACGTCTGGTACGTGCAAATGTTCTGCGTTGGTATGCGCAGTGTCGTGCTGACTGCGGCGACTGCGTTCACATTTGCACAGGCTACGGACCGCTGTTTGCGCGCAAGGCCGACAGCGGCCCGGGCTTCTCGATGCGCTGCCTCGTGCTCGAGCACGTCGGATTCATCAATCTCGCGAACGCGGTGCGTGCATGTGGGCATACTTGGAACTTCGGACATGAGACATTAGAGCATGGAGTTGGCTGGTTTGGATTGCTGCAGACGACCAACCGGAGCTACAAGCGTCTGACTGACAGTCGCTCTCGTTGTCTGTATGTCTGTCGGTCGGTCGGTCGGTCTGCATGGCGTCCTGTGTTTGCGCGACTGGCAGTTTGCACTCACAGCCGACCCCGAGCGCACGGTCATGATCGACCGACTCGTGTACACGCGCGTGGTGATGCACTACGGGCTGCTCAAGGACGGACTCGCCGACCCGAGTCTATGGCAGTCCACACCTGCAGGTGCATCGTCGACAAACACGCCGAGTGCAAGCAAGCCCGCTGCTGCTGCTTCCGGTGATGCGGATGCCGCAGCTGCGTCGCCTGTACAGCCAGAGCCAGTAAAGTTGACGCCCACGGCATTCAAGCTCATCATGGACGACGTGCTCGCGAACCGCAGTCTGTCGCGCCGCGTGCAGACGATGGCGATGGTGCTGCTGCAAATCGAGGCGCCATTTGCTGCGGACACTGCGTCCAGCCAGCCGTTGCTGCGCGACCTGAGTCTCTACCGCGCGGTCGCCGAGCGGCTGTATCACACAGGTTCGTCAATAGTGTGGATGTAGATGTGTCGCTTTCTGCTGCAGTCTCCTGGACGCTTGCGTATCATCAGTGTGTCTTGTGACGCTCACCACTGCGACTACAATCGGGTACGCTGTCTGTCTGTCTCTCTCTCTATCAGGCACAAAGATACTCTTTTGCGTCTTTGACCGCACGGACATTGAGGATGGTGACTACTACGACGAAGAAATCGAGTTCCACCTGCTCACAGCGCTCACGGAGCTCTTTCTGCAGTTCTTCGTGCCGTTCGCAACGAGCATCGAGGACCGCAGCGGCGCATCTGCGATAACACTGAGCGCAACTGCTGCGTTCCAGCTCGCGATCGCGCCAGTGAAGAAGCTCTGGCCGTTTGTGGCTACAGGCATGAGCAGCATTGACGACCTCACGGCGTCGCCGCAGCGGTTCTCGTTGCTGCTGCACCTGCTGCAGGTCGTCGAGCAGATTGACGCAAGTCTCGTCGCGGACGAAGCGGCGACACTTGCGACGCTCCTACGTATTGTCAAAAGCTTTGCTCGCGCAGAAGCTGCAAAGAAGCGGCCGGACCGCACGGTCGCGAGTCGCGTGCGGCTGCTCCAGACGATCGCGCGCGCGCTGCCGCTCCCTGCAGCGTTCCTCGCACACGTCACGCCGCTCAAGGACAAGCTCGATATCCTCATTCGCTCGGACGCCAAGATCATTGGCGCCGATCTGTACGCGCTCGCTGCTGTGTCGGACGACTTTATTCGGCTCGAGCACAAGGTCGACTACCTCGGTGCGCTTGCGGAAGAGCAGCACGGCTCGGTCTCGGTGTCGATCAGCCGCGCCTCGGCCGCGAGCCACGTCGAGTTCATTCTGCAGCAAGTGCTGAGCACGAGCGCGCGGAACCTCAAGGGCGAGCTCAACGTCACGCTCATCAACGAGCCGGGCGTCGGCGTCGGTGTCATTCGCGAGTTCTTCCAGATCGTCCAAAAGTGCTTCTTTAGTCCGAACTACACGGGCCGCAGCGACGCAGCAGATCTCGGTACTGTTGCCGTCGCGCCGCACACTGCCGAGATCGGTGTGCAGTGGCTCCAGTCGGCGCGCGCTAGGACTGCGACGCGGACCAGCAGAGGACGCCAGAACCAGCAGCAGCTGATGTTTCGATCTCCGATGGTGCTACCGGGCGTGATGAATCGGACCAACAACGGCAACAATGCGCAAGCCCATACGTTGTCTACTGCACCGGCACCCGCGAGCGACTTTATGAAGCTCTTCCCACTCTTTGAGTTTGTCGACAAGCGCGTGAGCGACGAGCTGCGCATCACAGCGCGTCCAGTTCGCGTTGCGCGCAGTGTCATCGACGCAAAGCAGCGCGCAGAGCAGCTAAGTCTGAGCGCAAGCGACGTCGTCGTTGACAAGCGCGAGACCGAAGCGCTCAAGAAGCTGTACCAGTGCGTCGGGCGCCTCCTCGGTCTCGCGATTCGGCACCACCAACCGCTGAACGTGCACTGGCCGCTCGCACTCTGGCAGTTTTTAGCGTACGAGCCCATGAGCTGGAGCGACTACTGTGGTGCGAACGACGTGTTTCGGCGCTCGCTGCAGTTCGTACTCGACCACGATTTTGACGCCGCACCGCTCGAGATGTACTTTGAGGTCGCGACGCCTGTCGTTGTTGTCGATGATAGTAGTAGCAACGACAGTAGTAGCGATAGTGCTACCCAGTGTGCAGAGGCGTCAACAGCGCCACCAGCGACAACACCGACGCCACCGACGATGATGGAGTTGCAGCTCAAGGCGCCAGCAGCCGGCAGCAGCGCGCCAGTCGCCGTCACGAACGCGAACAAGCTCGAGTACGTCGAGCTGCGTGCCAAGCACCACTTCTTTGGCCATGAGGGCGAGTACTACCGCAAGCTGCGCGACGGCCTGCTCGACACGATCCAGCGCAGCGACCTCCGGCTCTTTCGCGTGGCGGAGCTCCAGCGACTCGCACGTGGCGAGCGAACGATCGACTTTGCGAGCATGAAGCGCGCCGTGCTGTACGCGTCTGGCGCGTCGCCTGCGCACCGCGTGGTCGAGATGTTTTGGGACGTTGTCGAGCAGTTTGACCAGGAGCAGCGCGAGCAGCTGCTGACGTTCTGGTCGGGCTCGCCGCAGCCGCCGCTCTTTGGTTTTGAGACGACGGCGCGGTCCATAGGCTCGGTGCGTGCATGTGGCCGCTTGGCTTAGTTTGGTTTGACTTGGCGCTGCTGAAGTCAGATGCGCTGTGCTGCATGATGGATGATGACACTGACGCTGACCGATGGTCTGTGCATGCACTGAAGCAGGACGCGGCGGTCTGGTACATTGAGGTTGACGCGCGCATGAAGAGCTCGCACTGTCCGATGGCCAACACGTGGTGCGTCTGCTGTCCAGATGCTGCTGGCGTGTCGTTTGGCTCGTGCTGTGTGCATCGCTGTCTGTGGGCACTGACGATCCACGTTATTGTCTCTGCGCACAGCGACCGGCGCCTGATTCTACCCGACTACCCGTCGGCTGAAGTGCTCAAGACAAAGCTCTGTGTCGCGCTGTCGCTCGGCTCGGTCGGCTACGACCGCATGTAAAGATGCAACACGTGAGAGAGAGCGAGAGAGAGAGAGTTGGGCATGTGTGTGTGTAGGATCTAACGCTAAGATGGCGAACAAACAGGACGCAGTTGCATCATCTGTCTCTCTTCATCAGCAGCCATCGTATAGCGGACACTGCAGCGGGCGTTGTGGTGTACTAGTATTGCTCGTCGCGGAGAGGCATGTGACTGCTAGTGCGAGTCGGACAAGTCGGAGGGTCGCGCTACACGTCCAGGTGCGCTGAACGACGACGCAGCGCTCGCAGTCGCTGCCGCCTCTGACTCGGACGTCGCGACGCGCGCATATCCGCGCTGGGGGCGGAGTGCTGACTCGTCGGCGCCAAACATCGAGCGGACAAAGTCGGCGAACACGCTGCACGGACAGCACACGATCGCTCGTGCGCGCTTGAGCCACGCGCTGTCGATCGCTGGCAAGTGTGCGAAGCCAGTCGACAGTGCGTGTGCTGCTACACACAACGCACATGCACACGTGAGGGATCGTACTGTGCGTTGTATAACAGCCGCACGTCGCAACTAACTGGCGAGACGTGCAGAGACGCACAGGAGGCGCTTCGAGTCGCGCTCTTGCGCGTGCCAAAGAGCTGGACCACCGTGCCGGGCCACACATCGCCACGTTTCAGTAGCTTGCCCTGGTGGATGAGTCGCGCGTGCTCGCTGTGCATAGCGCAGGGCAAACACGACAGACACGTTGAGCAACAGATGATAGATGCACTTGGTACTACACACCAGACGCAACGACAGTGCTAGCTAGCGACTGCTACATCCATTGTCATCACGTACAGGTGGAAGAGCGACGCGAGCACGCGTGCAGGGTCGTCGACCGACCAGATCGAGACGTCGAGCACGTAGGTTGCATTACAGAACTTGACGCTCGCTGGAGCTGTCGCTGCTGCGGCGTCGCTGACGTCTGTGAGCTGATGGAGCCGCTTGACGTGCGCGTGGCACGCCGGGCAGCGGTTCTTGCGTTCCGCGAGCTCGCGACAGATACACGCGAGGCAGAACTCGTGCGCACAGTCGGTGAGGCAGCGCTCGGTCACCTTGTGCGGTAGTGGTGCTTCACAGAGTAGACACTGCGTGTCATCGTTGTCAGCGTCGTCATGCACACTGATGCTGCTCATTGTGCAGCTCTTCTTGAACAATCAGGATCGAGTCAAAAAAATACATTCATGAAAGAATGTTGCAACTTCGAGAATGAATAAAACAAACGAATTGATAGTTAAATAGAAAATATGTTGCGATGGCACCAAAATTTAATTTTCGTTCATCGCTCGATGGATGAGCTTTGCGTTTGTTCGATGTTGGTGTGAAGACATTGCTGGCTGGTGCAGGCGTGTTGTTGGCGAATGCAATAGTGAGTATCAAAAAGGTCGGTGCGTGTGGTGGGCGAGTGCTGGGCTCGTAGTGATCACTGACGAGTTTACAGACAGACAGGAGATGACAAGATGCGGAGTTGAATATCTTCGATCGCTGCTCGTCCCAACGCACAGAGACGCAGTTGACGCCAGAAGCTGCCGTCGTCGACGGCGTCTCGGTGCATGTTTCCGTCGCCGCTGATGTTCGCATGAATTGGTCGCGCCTTCTTGTCGTCACGTTACAACATATTACTTGATTTTCCCTTTTACAATACACAGGAAGAAATACAGATAGTAGTAATTTATAACGCAAAATGTGCATCTCAAATATTTACACGAGACGCATACACGATAATGGCGAGCGACAACCTGCAACACACGGTGCTGGTCGCGAGCGATGTGCCAACGAACTGTTGCGACGGCGTGCCCGTGATGCTCGGTATTGACGAAGCTGGGCGCGGACCCGTGATGGGACCAATGGTCTACGGCGCAGCGTTCTGGCCCATAGCAATGAACGCCGAGATGAGCGCGCTCGGCTTCGACGACTCGAAAGCGCTCACGGCCGAGAGCCGCGAACTGCTCTTCGAGAAGATGAAAGCAAACGACCGACTCGGGTGCGTGTGTATGTGCATGTAGCTGTACACATCGATCTGAGCATGCAAACACACACAGTCACTCACACACTCACGACGCAGCTGGATCGTGCGCCTCATCTCGGCGCAGGAGATCTCGGACAAGATGCAGCGGCAGACGAGCAACCTGAACGAGATGTCGCGCGACGCTGCGATCCAGATGATCCGCGAGACACAGGCAAAGGGCGTGAACGTCAAGCAAGTGTTTGTCGACACGGTCGGCGACCCGACGTGGTACCAGACGTTCCTCACCAAGCAGTTCAACGGCACGATCGAGTTTCGCGTCGAGAAGAAGGCCGACAGTCTCTTCAAAGTGCGTGCATCTACTTCCTGCGTGCATGCAACGCTGACGAACGGACGGACGACCCACATACTGTACATGTGCTGCTGCTGCTGCACAGGTCGTGAGTGCAGCGAGTATCGCAGCAAAAGTCACGCGCGACCGGATCATCATGGACTGGCAGTGGGAAGCGCCTGCGATGGCGCTGTCCAAGGACTTTGGCTCGGGCTACCCGAGCGACCCCAAGTACGTTTTAGTATCGGATATGCGACGTGCACGTATGCTGTGAGGACTCACCTGCTCTCGACCGCCTCCACTCGACAGAACGAAGAGCTGGCTCGTCGACAACGTCGAGCGCGTGTTTGCGTTCCCGAACATCGTGCGCTTCAGCTGGGGTACAGTCGAGCCGTTCCTCGCCAAAGCCGTGAAGGTCGACTGGCCGCACGACAAGGAGCTCGACAAAGCGAACGCACCGGCCGGCACGCAGTCGATCACGTCGTTCCTCCAAACGCCAGCAGCAACCAAGCGTAGCGCTGCGACGCACAAGCGCGCGCGGTACTTTGTTGACCGTCGGATCCAGGACGTGAGCGACTTCTAGTGCGACTACGCACTGTGGTCTGCGTAGGACGACTGTATCGCTAGCGCGGCTTGAGACTACGGACTGCACATACACGCGCGCATTGCATTCGCAGTCAGTCAGTCTATTCGACTCGCCATGTTGCTCGCTTTGCTGTCGATCAGTACGCCTGGTGCTGCTGCTGGTGGGTCTGGTAGTGACGCCGGCAGGAACGGCGCGGACAGTTCTGCTGCTACTGCTGTTACTGTTGCAGTGTCTGTAGCGGCTGCTGCTGCAACAGACGCAGCAAGCGCTTCAGCTGCAGCGGACGAGGACGCTGTTGCTGCTGCTGTTGGCACTGCTGTGATTGGAGGTCGCGCACGGTAGCGTTTGGTGTGTGATGGTGCTACGAGAGGCATTGCAAAGTTGTTGACGCCACCCGTTCGCGCAAGGCGCTTCTCGAGGTTGCTCAGGCGCTTGCGCAGTGCGTCGGGTTCACAGTGCAGGAACCGCGTCGCGATCTCTTTGATCGTGAACTCCGGCCGGCCGTGCTCGTCCTTGACACGGCGCATCGCTGCTGCCGCCAAGACGTCTCGCTGCGGGATCATCGTTCTGTGTGTATGCAATCGTGTGCTGTAGCTGTTGTGGTGGTGGTGGTGGTGATGCTGGCGCAGAGCGTGCCCGCACGTACTTGCTGCTGACGCACAGAGAGAGGCACACGGACGAGCGATCGGTTGTCACGCGTGAAGCGCCACGGATGCGCGAGCGAGTGCTGATGACGTCTGCTCGTCCTGTGCGCTGAGAGAGAATGGCCCCAGCATGTCCGGCGGACGTTTCAGCTGGGAATCGCAGCCACGAAGCGGATAAATGGACTGTTGCATACAAACTCCAAATCTACATGTTTTGTGATGTGGTCCACTGCATACAGCAATTTAGCGATCCAATCGCACCGCTTCGAGACCTCTTGACAACACGTCGCTTCATCTTCTCGAGACAAGAGCAGCAGCAGTAGTACCACGATGCCAGCACCAGCAGCTACATCAGAGAGCGCAGCATCGTTGCGACTCAACCCGAAGAGCAAGTGCGTATCGTGTGTGTTTTGTTGCTTGCAAACGGTAGAGTGCTCGATGGCAACACACCTGACATCATGCTGATACGCGTGCTCACTTGGTCGGTGACTACTCGACTACTTGCTCGTACACACAGACCCACGACGACAAAGATGAAGCAACTACTGAACGAGGTGCTGCAGGAAAAGCTCGAGAAGGCGACGTACCAGTCCGACCGCGCGTCAGCGCTCACGAAGGAAATCGCAGACGTTGTCAAAGCGAAACTTAAAGGTAGGATTGCATACATGTGAGCATGCCGGCATATACGCACATTGAACGAGCTATTGGCTCCTCGCACAAGCTGATAAACGCTGGCTGCGTGGCGCAGAGTGCAACTACCCACGCTGCAAGTACGTCGTGCAGGTCGTGATCGGCGAGCAGCGCGGCGAAGGCGTGCGGTGCGTCTCGCGACTCTCTTTGTCTTTGCGACGTGTGTCTTTCGAGCAAGCAGGACGCGACTCATTGACAGTCGACATGCACACAATGCATCGCTGCAGAATGGGCTGTCGCTGCTTCTGGGACGCGGAGACTGACTGCTACGCGTCCGAGACGTTCTCGAATGTACGCACAGTGCTGGACTCTGCAAGGTCGCTCGTCCACATGCGCGCGACTGCATCACTGTCTGAAAAGTTCTCTTTCACTCATACACTGTGGTCCTTGCGGCCTGAATCTCCAGGACAGCTTGTTCTGCGTCGCGACGGCGTATAGCATCTACTTGTATTGACAGCACAGTAGCTAAGTAGCACGATTGGCAAGGCACTTGTCCAGCAATACAGCTCGCACAAAGCTACGAGTTAAAGGCTACGTAGTGTACTACTACAGCGCACTACCGAGCCATGTGCGCGACAACGAGGCGAAAGAGCGTGTGGAACGCGTCACTAATGTTCACGCCCGTGCACGCGGACGTCTCAAAGTACTCAAAGCCCTTGGCGCGTGCAAACGCGCGCGCTTCGTCCTCGGACACGGCGCGCGCGCGGTCGACTTTGTTGCCGCAGAGCACGCACGGGAACTGCCCGGCGCCAAACTTGGTGGCTTCGCGGAGCCAACTCTCGAGCGCATCGAACGACTTGCGACTCGCGACGTCAAACACGAGCAAACCGCCCTGTGTGTCTTTATAGAACTCGTTGCGCACTTCGAGGAACTCGGGCAGGCCTGAGAGATCCCAGAAGTTCACGCGCACGTCCTCGCCGTGCACGACGACGGGCTTGACGCCGTAGTCGATGCCGATCGTCGAGATGTACTTGCTCACGAACTTTTCTTCACAGAATCGCTTGATAGCGCAGCTCTTACCGACACCCGAGTCGCCCATCGAGATGATCTTGATGCGCCGCACTGGCACTGGCGGCTGCAGCAGCTCGTTCTTGACCGGCTGGGTGCTGGTCGTTGCAGCGCTAGGGTTTGACAGCCGCACAACTGAGACTTCCGATGTGCTTCCACGGCGTTTCGACATGGCTTGCAGTGCACTGTGTGCGACGAGCTCGTGGCAGTACCGTGTGCGCTCTGTCAGCGTCGTACAGCGTCGTAGCAGGTAGCAGGAGCAAGGGTTATTTCGAAATGGCAACCAAAGATCTAAATATGTCGTACTAAATTAATTACTTATCTTTCAAAGGTACTATATTTTGAAAAATATCCAGTAGTATCAATCAAATACTTCAAATTTCAACTTGTTAAGAAGCTCATGAGCGAGTTCCGTGAGGCAACAGCAACAGTCGATGCGCTCGAGACGCATGTTGCGCTGTTACGCGAGCCGCTGCGCTGGGAGCATGAGGACCCAGAGCTCGCTCTGCGTGCTGTGCTCGTACGTCTCGCATCGTGCATGTGGATGTGCGTGCGCAGGCACACGCTCCACTGAACGAACTGCTGCTGTATATCTGTCACTCGATGCAGGTCGCAGTGAATGGCGAGCCGAATGCGCTGCTCGACAAGTTCCGCGCGCGCTGCACGATGGTCGATCCAGTCACGCGCGAGCCGCGATTCGGACCCAAGATGCTCGCGCGCGTACAGGACTTGCTGCAGCGCTACGACGCTGTCCGTGCAGCAGTCGACGACTCGTCCGACATCGTAGCGCAGGTCGAGCAGCACGCGTCGCAGCAGCAGCAGTGTGAACGCGAGCGTGAGCAGCGCGCCGAGCAAGCGCGTTTGCAAGCGCTCGAGGCTGAAGCAGAGTGCCAGCGCGCACTCGATGAACAGCGCGCGCGTGCGGAAGCCGACGAACGCGCCCGCGCAGCGCACGCCGAAGCGCTCGAGCGCGAACGCATCGCAGCGTTGGCGGCACTGGCGCAGCAGAAGCGCGAAGAGCGACACCGTGCGCGTGACGAAGAGGCGCGGCGCGTCCAAGCCGAACAGGAGCGCCACGCGCTTGCGGCAGCTGCGTTCCCAGTCGGCCGCGTCGGGCTCGAACGCGCGATCGCACTGCTGCGCGAGAGCACCGGGAGTGCTGTACGTCGTGCGACTGTGTGGCTGTCATAGTAGATCAAGTTTCCTGATTATTTCACTATGGTTGGACAACTGGCACGTTCAGGCCGCGCTGCGTTTGGCGCTCCAGCAGCTCCACGTCATCGCGTCAAACGTCGTCGCAGCGCCCGAGAACGCAACGATCCGGCGCATCCCAAAGCGCAACGCGCACTTTGCGCACGACGTTGGGCAGTTTCGCGGCGGCCACGAGTGTCTCCTCGCGCTTGGCTTTCGCGAGTCCGAGGAGCCGGACGGCACCGAAGTGTTTACGCTCGAGGTGCGGCTGCGGATAGGATAGCACTAGCTGCAGTCGCAGCAATCGCACTGACCTACAGTATGTGACGCTGTCTGTGTCTGTGTCTGTGTCTGTATATGAGTGCGAATAGGAGCCCGACTTGTCGATCGACCTCGACGCCTGGAGCGACTGGTTCGACACGCTCAAGGCCATGACGGCGTTCCTCGCGACTGAGCTGCAGCAGTGCTAGCAGCGACAGCCGTCGACTCGTGACTGTGATCGGAAGGACAACACGCAATGGTTACATGGGCGATCGGCCGAACCTGCGCTGACAAGACAATGTTCACACACAAGTATACATGTGGGTCTGTCTGTATGGATCGATCATGGTGACTTGCCCGACTGCTAACGCTCATAGGCACTGGATGTCGTGGCGCACCATCTTCTGCACGAGTTCGACGACTTCGGCATCAACCACATGCGTCATGAGCGCAACGAACTCGGTCAGTGAGAGCGACACGCGGCTGCTGTTACTGTCACTGCTCGTCTGTGTCTTGGCCGCGACGAGTTCGTCCAGTGCCGCGTCAAACGCTGCGAGCGCTCTGTCGCAGCGCACACGTTGCTGCTGCTGCTGCGTGTTGGTACCTTGCGTCAACGCATCTACTGCTGCGTCTGCTACTGATGTCGTAGTGACGCAAACAGGACGCAAGGCGTCGACTGCTGACGAATCGACAGCTGACAGCTCTGGCCGCTCAATGTGCCGCGTGAGCGTCGCGAGCGTACGCACGACAGTTGCGACTGCGACTTTCCCGCACCCAATCGCGTCGAGCTGCTGGAAGAGCGCTATAGTGTCCGCCTCGGCGAGCTGCCGTGTACCGGCTGGTGCGCTTGCACCGATGACAATGTCGACAGTCGCGTTGTGGCTGCCGCAACTATCGACTCCGAGTCCGACCGCGTCACGGAGACAACGTCGCGGGTCTGTCTCGAGCGCCATGCGCTCGATCTCGTCGACGCGCATGCCAACGACCGAGCACTTGCGGAAGCACCGGCGCTGATCGTCTACGACGTCACTGCTGCTCGACGGCTTGAGTGGCTTGAGGCCGTGTGCGAGCGCGACGACCGAGAGCGGGTACCGCACGTCGTCCTGCGCGATCGCCGTCTCGAGTGTCAGTAGCGCAAACCAGTGGAACGCGTCGTGCTCGGCTGCGATGTTGAGCAGCACTGTCGTCGCGAGCGCACTACCGGTTGTTGAGCCGCTGAGCGTGACTTTGATGCTGTGCTGACAGTCGTCGTCACTTGCGAGCTCGACGACGCAGTGGCGCAGCGGCAGGTCCGCGAGGATTCGGCTGGCTGAGTCTACAGTCGCGCTGCTGCCGTTCGTGCTACTACTACCAGTACGTGGTGTAAGTGACGCGATGCCAAGTCGACCGGCCGCGAGTGTGCAGCTGCAGAGCACCCACGGGTCGCGCGTACGCACGCGCACGCCGACGACGCCGTGTTTGATCACCGGCACGCGGAACGTGAGCGTCATTGCGTGCTTTGCGCTCTTCTTGTGGCGCAAGTGGTGCCACACGGTCTCGAACGACTCGTGCGCCATGCCAAACTGCGTGATCGCAACGAGCGCACTCCCGCGTGGGATGCAAGGGTGACCGGACGATGTTAGCGACTGCGACAATGACGTCGAGCGCGCAAACAGGCGGCGCCACGAACTGTCGCGAGCGCCGACAGTGCTGTGCGACGTCAAAGCAGCTGCTCCTGGCGGCGTGTGACTCAGTACGACGATGCGCTTCTTGTAGCGCTCGACCACGAGGCCGGCGGCTTCGCCAGCAGGCACGACGAGCGTGTATACGACGCTGTGGTGGAGCAGCGCACGGACGTCGTCCTCAAAGATCTTTTGGTACTTTGCGAGACTCGTGGCTCGACCGGCAGCCAATAGACTCGTGATCCAGCGCTCGGCTTCGCGGCTCGAGCTCGGTGCAAGTGCGACCTCCTGGCCGAGGTTGCGCACGACTAGCGCGTTCGCTTTAAGCAGCGTCGGGGCGACTTCACACGTCGGGAGCAGCGGCGTCTCAAATTTGGCGCCGACCTTGCGCTCGCTGCTCTTGACGCGCAGGATGTGGTTGTCGAGCTCGACATAGTGCTGCTTCCAGTCGCCACCCGGCGTGAGCTGAACGTCCATGAAGCCATGTAGCTGCATCGGCGTCGTTGTCGCTGTTGCGGCGTCGCGCTTGCCGCCGTTGTGGCGGTACTTGAGCGCGATGATGCGCATGCGGATCGCGACGATCCAGTCGGAACGCGCGCTCTCGGTCGGCGCAGCGAGGACGAGATGCGCTTGACCCGTTGCGACGACGAACGGGAACGTTGCAGTCGCGCGCGCCTTGCGTTCTGTCGGCTGACTACGGCTGCTAGCGCCGTTGCTTGCGTTGATGCCTGCGTAGTGCAGTTCGCGCATCTCGGTTTTGAACCGCCTGATCATCTTGGCGTCCGGTTCGACTGCCGTCGCATACGACGCGAGCACGCGGTGCTGCACGAGGAACTCGACGCGCTCTTCGCCCACGACGCTCTGCGCCGTGAGCAAGAACTGCTTCATCATGCGCGTCGTCTTCTCCGATGCTTTGCAGAACCGCAGCGACGCGCGGCCGAGTTCGATGTACCGGTGCTTCCACTTGTACTTGGTCTTGAGCAGCAGGCGCTTGAACTGCTGGTGCACCGAGATCTCCTTCCGTAGCATGAGCGTGCCCTTGACCATTGACGTGAGCGCCTCGAGCCGTTCGTGCAAGTGCTTGTACCAGATACTCGCGTCGTCGGCGGTCTCGGCCGTGAACACGTGCGTCGCTTTGTCGGTGATGAGGCAGAGCGAGTGCGGCGGCGCCTTGGGATTGATCTCGACGTACAAGTGCACGCGCGTCGCGGGTGTGAACGTGTAGACGACTGCAATCGCCTGTTCGAACGACGGCCGCGGGTCCGTGTCATAGTAGTCGAGACGTGAGTCCGAGAGCACGAGGAACATGCGCTGTCGCTTCACGCCGTCCTTGGCACTGCGCTGCACGTACAGATAGCCGCATAGGATGCCGCGCATATAGTCCTCCATGGTTGCAATACACGCGTCTAGCTATTGCGCGTTCGTCTCGCTACTTCGTGTCTGAGAGCTGCTGCGCCGCAATGCGATCGACGAGCCAGGTCAAGTGTGCGGAGTGGTCGACCGCATTCGCACAGGCTCGAGCTTGATTAGTCTTGGAGATCTGACACTGCTGCTAAATGGGGACAAGTGGCTACAGGATCGCAATGATCACTACGATCTGATCTGATCCGCGATGACAAGCAAACATGGCGATAGACACGCACACTGAAGACAACGTCGAGTGGTGCAGGCTTTGTTTGATTGACGTGAGGCTCGAAAGCATGAGCTGTTCGTTGGCTAGTGTCCTACTACACTGCAGGGTCGCACAGAGCGGCTTCGCGCTCATCAGCGCACGGATACTCCTGCCTGCCGTCGTTGTACACAATGCGCGCGATCTTGTCGCCACTGTCGGCTGTGTCATCGTTGCTCTGAATTGCAAGCACGATCGCCGGTGCGAACTGATCGTGGCCGCTTGGAGATGCTTCGTGGCCGTTGTTGCCCGGCTCACTACGGCTCTGATCCGGCACGATCGCGTCACGACGCTCAAGCAGCTGGATCTGGGCCAGCGACGGGTGTGTCAACTGCGCTGTACGAAGCTCGAACGCACGTGCGATCGCTAGCGCGACATCTTGCGCCGATGCAAGACGCAACTCGCTCGTGTCACCAGTAAACTCGGCCACTGCAACATCGTTGTGCGAGGAAGTACGGAGACGAGTGCTGCAGTCGACGCGCAGCTGGTCGAATCGAGGCGCTCCGAGGTTTGTAGGAGCCACTGATGCCTCTTTCCCGACTCCAAGCTCTCTAGGGTCAGTCGCACGCGTCACGAGCAGCTCTGTGAGCGCTGTTTGGTTGCCCTCACGATCGATCGGGACCTTGCGCTGCGCGACGTCGCTGATCTCAAGCGGCACGCGCTTGAGCGGCCGACTCATCGTTGACGTCGGTGACTGCACGAGCGGCGCGACGAGCGGGTTGCTGCACAAGTCGCGCACTGCCATGCTCGGCAGGTCGAGCAAACGGTGCGCGAGGACAAACTCGCGGACGTCGCTCTCTGCGTCCACGCTCTCGATCTTGCCGGCGATCATCTGCCAGTCGTACTGTATCGGTAGCGTCATACCAATGGATGACCGACAGGAGCATCGTATAAGAGAGCAGAAAGCATCCAGTTAGAAAGGTAGGAGAGACGGAGTGCGATTGTGCAAGCCTACTTGTATGAATATCCAACGCACCTGCTCGTTCGCGAGCGCAGACGACTCGAACACGACGTGCTTGCGCAGGTTGATCGCGAGGTTGGCGATGCGATGCTCTGCCAGTTGCTATCACAGTAGTCGTCATCGTGTGAGATGCGACGAACGGCTAGTGCGATTTGTAGCAATCGAGTAGTGCCCACCTGGTACTCGGTTAGCACTGTCTGCAGCGCGCGGAACATGTCCACGCGACTCTGCTCGACCGCTCGCCACGAGCGCTGGCACTTTCGACGCGACAGCTCGGCCACCTGCACAGCATGATACGTGTTTAGTACATACGCTAGTGGAGACCGGTGCACGCGACTGTAGCCATCACAGCAGACAAGAAAGACGCATACCTCGATCGCAGTTGCAGCGCTCGAGCTCAAGTTGCCCTTGCGCTGCTGGTCGGACGCGAGCAGCCAGTTGACGAGTTTCTGGCTGTTGTTGTTGAACGTCGCCTGGAGCGCAACTGCACTCGCGCGCTGCTTGCTACGTGTGTCTGGCGAGAGCGGATCGTCGCGCATCTGCGGATCCTCCTCGGTCTGCAGCTGCATGAGCTGGCGATGGTACTGCTGCTCGATGGCCGTGCTCGAGAACCCAGCGTCCATCGCAGCAGCAAACGCGCCTGCAGCGTCGCGGAACTGCTTCTCAAATAGCGTAAAGTCGCGCTTGTACGTGTCCTCATGCGCCTGCAGCAGCACAAGCGTGTCGTCAGCATTAGCGCTGTACGCAGACACACTAGCAGATCTAACATGTCGGAGGTTGCTTCAGACATCGGACACACACACTCTCACACACTCACCTTTGCCTGCTTCTTCAGACTGTGCACGACCTTGCCGAGTTGCTGCGCTTTCTGTGTGTTGCGCACATAGAGCTCCTCGATCGGCTTGAGCACGTCTTCGTCGAGGTTCTGCGCGAGTGCGCGGTGCTGCACGCTCGAGTTGAGATACTGCGCCTTGAGTCTCCCGAGCGCCTCGCGCGCCGTGCCGAGCTCGAGCTCTTCGAACTGCGGCTGCTGCGCCATGCGCGCGAGCTCGTTTGCATACTGCTTCTCGAGCGCAACGCGACTGCGCAGCATCGTTACAAGCTGGCTCTGCGCCGCGAGCCCCTGCGTGCAGTTTGTGCGCACGCTCTCGAGCTCAAAGAGCAGGTCTGTCGCGAATGACAGGTGCGTGATACTTACGATCGGTGGTGCTGTGTACTGGTGATGATGCGCGCTACTCATGTCGTTGATCGTCGATGTTGAGCACCACGCTGGCGGTGCGATGGACGTCATGCTCTTGATGCGATCACGAAGATATCTGCACGCAAGTGTGTTGGAGAGGCTCGGATGTGTCTGTGCGCGTGTGTGTGCGTATATGTGCACGTGAATGCAGTTGGCGCGTCGGAGTAAGTGCTGCTGCAGCGTAGCTTGCGCTGCTCTATCTGATCTCTTGTGCTCCAATATAGAAAATGCATCAATCTTGTCCGATCCTGTTTGGACGGTACGACATGGGTACACATGTGACGAGGCGCAAGCAGCACTGCACATCCACCAACAGCTCAGAAGCAGGAGCTCCGCACCAACCAATCGCAACAACTGCGATCGCGTTGCGACTCACACGCTCACACTGTGCACATCCGCTTCATTGCATGCGCTTAATCAAGAGTTCTTCCTACCTAACCTGTAGACATGGCGCCGAGCGAGTCGAGAGTCATGCGACATCCATTCGCCAACATCCGCGCTACTTCCGACAGCCCGCATGCATGCGCTGACTGATCGTCAATGCCCGCTCTTCACTGACCGCAGCCTTCCTGCGCAGCACACGCCACTTCCAACCTCCACATCGTCAAAGCGTCGAGCTGCGTCCTAATGTACATCGGCTTCTTCACGCGCCTCGAGCATCTCGTGCGCTTGACGTTGGGTACTGCGTCATCGCCTACTCGATCGATCGTCAAGTGCGTCTGCAGCCCGTAGCGGTTCAGTTCACTGCATGTGTGTGTGTTGACTGCACGCGCGCTGTCTGCTTCACTCACAGACGTTGCTTGCACCTCCACACACACACTCTGCGCAGTCATACGACTGACGCGATCGCATGCGAGAAGACCTGCGTCTCGAGAAACGCGCGGTAGAACGCCTGCTCGGGCGCTGGCAGCAGCCGCAGGAACGCGACGCGGTCAAACACAACGACGTAGTCAAAGTCGTCCGAAAGCACGAAGCGAAAGTCCTCGAGCCGATCGAGAATCTGCGCGATCGTGTGCTGGAAGCACTGACGCACGCGGCGCTCGGGGAACCGCCGCGACTGCGGCGACACCGGACCGCACATTGGCACGTAGTCGCTAAAGTACACGCGCGGCTTGAGCAGCTGCTCGAGACTTGCAACGAGCGGGAGACGCAGCACGTCGGGGATGCGCGGCTGCACGCTTGCGCTCAGCGTGTTGGCGTCGAGGTCGACGAGGACGATACTGTCGCAGCTGCCTTCGCGCGCAAGCATCTCGACGAGCTCGTTCCGGTAGCTCGCGTGCACGCCAAAGAGGTACGGCGTCGGGCACTGGAGACACTCGAGCATGCTCTTGGGCAGGATCGGCGCAAACACGTGGCTCCACACGAGCGGCGCGATCAAGCTCTTGAGCGTCTCGCCCACGCACGTGAGCACCGAGTACCGCGAGCTCAGCAGCACGACTTGCCGCTCGAGCAGCATGCACGTCACGAGCGCCACGACGTTCTCGACCGACAGGCAGTTGAACAGCTCTTCCATCGAGAAGTCCACGTAGCTCGTGAGGCTCGGTAGCACCGACGGCGCGCTCGCACTGCCCGTTGACGACGACACTGTCGTGAAGTCGAACGGCGACAGTAGCTCCGCCATCTCGGCCGGTGCAGGCGCCCACGACGGGTCCGAGAAGTACGCTGCGTCGGACCGCATCGAGACGTGCAGGTCGTTCAGACGCTTCTTGAGCGTGTCGAGGATCGGGTACCGGCTGATGAGACACAGTCCGACAGGGACGTACACTTCAAGCCCGTCTGTCTCGCGCAGCACGAGCTCGAGCGGTCCGAGTTGCGACTCGTCGCTCTGTGCGACGTACCGCGTCAAGCACGCTCCGTAGAACGCCTTCTCCGAGTTCCCGATCGTCATGTGGAAGAGCTTCGGCTCAGGGCATGACGTCGCGCGGATGACTTCTGCGCCAGCTGGACAAAAGAACGCCTCGACGTGGTCTGGGATCGCGTAGTGGTGCTGCATGTCGGCGTCCTGCGTCGCGAGCGTATGCAGCACGTTCTTCTCGATGCGCGGGTTCGCCTTGTCGCTCGCGTCCAAACGAAAGCTAATGACTGAGCTCACGAGCGACTTGCTCGGCGACTCACCGCGGATCTGGCTCTGCAGCAGGTCGCGCAGCGTGAACTTCTTGCTCCGAATGCGCTGCGGCAAGTGCGACGGCACGTTCATGCAGTGGAACAGCTCCTGGAGCGTCGTCATGCTCGAGTCCGACGCGCTGCTCTCGGTCGTGATTGTCGGTGCTACTGCTGCAGCCGTGCTGTTCTCGGGCGACTCGGCCGTGCGCAGCGAGCCCGACGGACTCAGCAAGCGACTCTGGTAACACGCGACGAGTGACTTGAACGACTCGCTGCCCATGAACCGCACAAAGTGGTTCACGCGCAGGTTGTCTTCGATCAAACACGCGATGCGCTGCACGGTCGCAAGCAGCACCTCGGCGTCGTCGAGCGAAAAGCTCCCCGCGTCCATGCAGCACGCGACGCGGCGCTCGTACTCGGCCAGCAGCTCGCGCTCCGACTCGCCGACAAACGTCACGCTCGTGCTCGCATCGACAGCCAAGTACTTGGACGAGATGCGGCCACCGACAGTCAGGAGCTGCTCGATCAGCTCGCCTGCATGCTGCTGCTGCTGCTCTTCGTGCACGCACTTGGCGTCGTCATCGTCGTCGGCATCATCCTCGTCGTCATCGCTGTACGAGTGGACGCTCTCGTGCTCAAAGTCGGCGTTCGCGGCGTCGACAAACGCGTGCAGGAGCGGCAACAGATGGTCGCGCAAGTCCATCCAGAGACTCAGCTGCTCGTGCGTGCGCTCCTTGAACAGAAAGACCCAGAACACGCTGCACAGCCGACGATTGCTCAGCACGCGCTCGATCGTCAAGTACGACGACGCTTTCGTTGCGGATGGCGGCGCAATTGCGACTACTGCGCTGTCACGCTCAAGCTCGGATGCTGTTGCGTCCGCTGCAACTGCTGCTGGATCGAGTGCGTCGGCAGCAGTCGCCGCATCGACGTCGTCGACAACGAGCGCAAACGTGAGCCGTGCGTTGCGCAGCAGCTCGGCGCACTCGCCTGTGCGCGCAAAGTTGTCAAAGCTCGGCTGCAGCGCTTTCTTGACTGCGATCTCGGCGTCGAGGAACAGGTCGACTTTCGACGACAGCCCTGCGCACATCATGAGGTCGTTGCGCAAGAAGCTACCAAAGCTCCAGACCGACTTGTTGAGGATCTTGAGGTTCTCGCTCGCAATGTCGAGGAACGCGTCCTTGCTCATGAACTTGGCGATGATCTTGCTCGCGTAGATCTGTCGGTAGTTGCGCCGGTTTGCATCGTTGTCCGCGTCATCGGCTGCTTCACTGTCCGCAGTCATTGCTGCTGCAAACGCGCTCGATTCGCGGCTGCTGTTGTTCGGTGCACTACGGCGGCGCAGCGCGCGCTCGCTGTCGTTTGCACCGAGCAGCTTCTTGAACTCGTCGACGCTCACGCTGCGTTGTAGTCGCACACGATAACCCACAGAGTTAGTGTCTCGTGGAGATAGAGGCTGGGATAGAGAGAGAGACAAACACACTGCAGCCACATGCGACGTATAGCCGAGCGCGATGAAGGCACATACGCAAACTTATAGTCACTCACACGCATACAGTCACACTCACAGGAAAAGCAGACGCGCGAAGCCCTTCTTGTCGTGCGACGAGAGATACTGGAGGAAGACCGACTGCATGTGCGGGTCGCGCACAACGTCTTCTAGTGCGAGCTGGTCGCTCGGCGGAGGAGGCATCGGGACAGCAGTCGTCGGCATTTGTTTGTTTTGTCGTTCTGTCGATGCGGAAGGAGAATGCAAGCGATTCGGTGCGAGTGTTGGACGAGTGGCAGCGTTGCGGAGCAGGGACGGCGGGGCAGGCCGTAGAGAACGAGCACGCGCGTCGAGTGTAAGCGTGTGCTGCGGACGGTGGCGGGCTGTCAACGACGGCGACAACGACGTCTGCGCGCTCGCTGCTTGCTGCTTGCTGTTCGCGCTGCTCGCTGTTCTCGGGTGTGTTTGCAGGCTGTACCGCGCAGTATATTTCGCCCAGTTTAAATGAGCTCAGTGGCTTCGAGTCACTTCAGCATGGTACTTCACACGTCCAGCTGCAAACTGGCCAGACTCAGATATTGCAAGAACAGTAAAAAGCCAGGTAGCCAATTCCACTCTGCCGGAACATTGTGTGTGCGTTCCGAGTTACTGGAGCTCTGGTTCGCAAGCACGTTCGTCGATGTATGATGCTGATGACCAATGGATGCATGCAGCGATCGACACCTTCACGCCGAATGCACAATCAACAAGTAGCTGACGTACTGTTGTACAATACGCAATGTTTTCATTCTACGACCTGTCTCAATCATACACCTTCGAAGCACACCACCTATGCATTACTGCGCCTCTTGATCTACCATGTATACGCTCGGAGATCTCAAGCCACGCTGCACCGTACATCTCGTGTAGACGGACCAAGTCTGTGTCCTCGTCAATTTATCACCACTCGGATCAGTCATGACTCGGATCGGTCATGACTTGGTACAGGATGAGCTGAATTGGATCAGTCATGGCTTGGTACAGGATGAGCTATTTTCATCGCAATCTCGTCTTTGTGACAGTCGCTATATTTGCATCAGTGACTATGAAATGACATCAGCAGCGTTATTTGAAAATAGCTCCGACATTTACGAATTTATTAAGTGTAGCGCCATTCACATTTCTAAACCTCAACGAATATACAGACATTCACACAAGTGTGCACCACAGACAATTATTGCCTTAGCCAAAGCGAATATGAATGCACATTGTATTTTTCGAGCATATGACACGCTGATTGCTTTGCGCGATACCATGAAGCGAACGATACCGTAGTGGAAACACAATACTAGTACATACAAGCAGGCGTTTAGACGGTCCTGATGCGTTGTGCTGTGAGACAGTTAATCATTCACGTGAACGTCATAGCAAGCATCTGACGCCAAGGTCTGAACAATTAATAGTAATATATCGTTGCTATTTGTCAAACGATCGACACGATGCAGATCGTCGCGTTTCCCTTCGTGCTATACGATGCGTCGGCCGACATGTCTTCCTGTGTTGCATGCACCGACGCTTTACTGAACAGAATATAAATAGCGGGCATGGTCTGTGCTTTGCATGGAGACAAATCGATTGTGCACAAGATGTCAGATTACATAAACTGTCACGCAGTATAAACTAGCTGTCGCAGTGTTCACAACTAATGGGAGTCAATTATAAACGCATAAATTGCATGAGCGTGATCGTGAATCACAATTTGTAATCAATAACGCTATTTATTTGGTATAATATTTTTTTATCGTTTGTGGTGTACACTAATGAGAATGGTGATGATGTTCTGATTCACAGCGTAAATAACGAAGCATGCACTGAGAGCAATCGAAAAGAAGAATACCTGTGTTCAGCTTCATCGATGTACTTGACGGTTGCTGATGCGTTCATCAAGGAGCCTCTGTTAAGATTTAAACTACCTCCCGATTCAACGACATGGTTGTTGGTATCCAATGATGTTCATCATATACAGTGCACGCCGAACTGACGCACAAGATGGCAGTTATGCGCTACTTTTTTAAGTTCCAAGATATGACGAAACGTCTCTACTGATCTGCGCATGTAATGGGACTCAGGCCAGTCTTGCTTATCGCGTGAACGAACAGCTGGACGGCACTGATCCCGTGTCGTGAGGAAGCGCTGAATTCGGCAAAAGGAACTCTCGCTGGGAGAGCCGATTGCCTTAGCCGAGCTGGTCTTGAGCCGAAGGTCGCAGTGAGAGAGGAGCGGAGGTGACTTGTGTGCTTGATGGTAAATTTGCAACTGAGTTATAATGCAGTCCTGGGTCCTGCTGCTGCTCGCGGCGCTGCTCGCCGCGGCTCCTAATTCACTTAAAAGGCTCCTAGAGTTTTTATGGATAAAAGCTCGCTCCTACATATAAACCTACATATATAACCTTGGGTGCACTGTAGTTCAACCCATCGACCTTGAACTTGAAGTCTGGTGGAAATATCCCAGCGCTGTGATTGGCTCGTACCCCTCACTTGAACTTGAACCGTGACGCTGACTGCGTCACTCGCCTTGTTCCCGAAGAGCACGGACCATCATTCCGCACACGATGACGCCCAGTAGTGATTACTCGGAATCTCTGCTGTGCTGTGCCGAAATGCCTCATGACGTCAACCTGTGACGTCATCCTGCGCACGTGGGTACGCTACGGTACTACCGATATTCCCCTCGGTAACCGTGTCCCAGCGGTACTCGCTTGAGATGATGTGGTCCATGTAAATCCATGTTATTGGATAGGAGAGCCCATTACAGCGCCAGCTTGCTTTTGTTTTATTTGGTGCGGTTTGGTATACGGATGTCTTGTTAAATATAGCGGGTAATAATCGACCATTGCATGTATTTCACGCCGCCTGTCTTGGTCACTTCGTCACTCAAAACAGACTTGCGTGCTTCTTACACTTTACAAATCTGATACTTTACATATCTGCGCAACTCATGAAGCAATCGAACCACGATTGCGAAATGACGACATCTCACTTCTCCATCTGATTTCCATTCCTCGAGTATGTATCGTGTCACACATTAGAGCTCGCCATGTCGAGGCTGTGCTCGTAATCTTTGTCAAAATGCGTGGAGTATATGGCTTGCCAACGCAAATAAATTAAATTTACTACAATTGTTAAGCAAGGAGACCATATCAGAGTAGATACCATTAAGACCATCAATTCAGACCTCTTTCATAATTATTACTTGTTATGACGTTAAAAACTGCACTTTTTTTATTTTGTGGAGGTGATCTTGGGACAATTTTATCGTATGATGCACTTTGCAAACTTGGATGCCTGAGCCTCGTAAGCCTGGTGATGTTGTGCAGACGGAACGTACTTGCGAAATTGAACCTCTTGACATCACTCGCATGGAGTGTAACAAATTGTTTCGACGACATTTAGGAAACCAATCTAATGAGGAAATGTGATGCACCTTCAGTTTGGGTGACTGCCAACCATGGATTCATAAATGATGTCGTATGCTGGAAAAAGAGGTGCATACTATGTCCCAGCTTCATTGTGATGCTGCGATTGCTTAGTTGACTCGCCGTATTGATGATTAATCAACCGATGTCGTCGCCTGTTAGCTGCGTCGTGTCATTGTCAAATTGCACTATGAAATGTTAAAATATGTGTCAGGCAGCGCCAACCGTTAATGAAACAGATATTGTAATGACATTCAAACAAATTAAGTAGTGACGATATATGTCGACTATGACGGACTTTCTTTTATAGTTTTGAAAATGATAAAAAAATTAAACTGGTGTCTGTTAAAAAAAATTCATTTGATTATTTTTCATGTTTTTAATGTTGATTTTAGTATTATAATCGAAAGTGCTTCATCACCCAAGTTACAGCAAGATGCGCGTACTGGCGATATTAAACAATGCAATGAGGAAGATGAGGTGCCCATCTCGCTCTTTCAGTTTGGGCGACTGTATATTCATGATTGAATGTTTGTATTCTGCTGGAAAATGCGGTGCAGATAATCCTATCACATCAATACAGCTTCACTGCGATGCTGCGATTGCTCATGTAAGTTGTCTTGTATGCGATTATATGGCCGATTTCCTTTATGAGCTGCATCCCCGTGTCATTGTCAAATTGCAGTATGAGAGGCTGAACTTCGTTTCAGGTGGAGCCAAAGTTACGATATATTTCAAATATTATTGAACTGCGTCTATAGTTTTATAACTGGTCTATTGAACAATTTGTATTTTTGATTGTTATCGAATTAATAAAAATTTAATCTTCTCATCAAAGGTGCTTTCTTGCCTTTAAACTGAATTTGTATTTAGTGTGGATCAAAAGTTACAGCACGAATTGTGATTGCGTCTTTTGTTTTTTTATCACTGGACGTTCAAGTTCTATAGCTGTACATTTTGAGTTTAGAATGGAAGTGACTTCAACTCCAATTCGTGCTGTCTCTCTCTCCTTGTTGCATGTTCCCCTCCGTGTATGCCGTGTGTGACTCGATCTCCATGTTCACCCATCCAGTGTTCACACAGTTGCTCGTTTGTACACGCGGTCTCGCTACATCACCTTTTCATTCAAAACATATGCATACGCTACTTTCACGCACGCAGAACTAGCATTGCTGCCTCGCACGCACGCACTGCTCACATCACGGCGCATGGTGCGGCACCGCGCTCCTGTCGGTCTCCTACGCCACTGCTCTGCCGCGAAGTGCTACCTGGCGGTGGCGCCCCACGAAACACAAAGTTGCGACGGAGGTACCCGGCCAGCAGCTTGTGCTCCTTGCGCAGTAGCGCAATCGACTCGTCCACGAGCTCCTTTGCGCGGGGGTCGAGCGCTGCTGCGTTCGGGTCAAACGCGTCGGAACCACCTTGACTCGCCAGCAGCCGGTCGCACGCAGCCTGTACGCGGTAGGCAGCCTTCGAGACGCGCAGCGCCGCAGCATACGCCGATGACCCCTTCATCGAGTGCGCCTCACGTCGCACGAGCACAATGTCGCTCTCGTCGTACGCGCTCTGCATGCGCGCCATCGCGTCGTTGCAGCCGAGCGCAAACTTCTCCAGCAGCGTCAGGAACAGCTCCTCGCGACCACCGCACTGATCCACGCCGAGTGAGTAGTTGATCGGGTCGCCCTCGGGAATCACAATCGCCATCGGATCGATCATCGTCGACGACGCGATGTCGCTATCGGTCTGAGCGCGGCGCAGATCCGGCGGGTGGCTCAGCGCTGCCACTGCTTCCGCCGCGTCGCTGCTGCTCGACAGTGGCTTGAGCAGTGCAAAGATGTCCGTCTCTGATGTCTCCTTGTCAAACGTCCCGTCCGCCGACGACGCCACTTGGCTCCTCGCAAGCGACAGTGGACTCGGCTGTGGGTCCTTGTTGAACGGCGGGTGGCTCCACAATGTTGGGTTCTTCGGGAACGACGCGCGGTGCGCGACTTCATCGGTTGTCGACGTGCCCGGGAACAGCGGCTCTTTCGTGTACGGCAACGTCGTCGACGTCTTCGAGATCTGCTTCCAGTCCGGGATGTCGACGATCGCGCCGCCAGAGTCGCGCTGGAAGTTCAGCAGCCCATTGCTCGCTGATCGGGTGCTCGCGCCAAACTGGGAGGCCGTGCCAAACTGGGAGCTAAACTGGGAGCTCGAGCCCAAACTGAAGATCGACGTGCTCGGCGGCGCGGTGCGGAACGCTCGACCGCCCTGTCGACCGATCGCCATCGGGTCGTCCAGCTCCAAGTTCGAGATCGCACGCGCAAGATCGAGTTGCTGCATGTGCCGTGACGCCGGCGCCAGGCGCGACGGCATGGGCTCCAAGTCGTCGTTCGTCGCACTGTCGAACGAGTTCCGAGGCGTCGGTGCCACGAGAGGGTTCGATGACGGTGCAGCAGCGCCTGCTACCATCGCGGCGAGGTTAACGGTCAGCGAGCCAGTAGCAGTCGGCGTGCCGGATCGCGGCGTGTTATCGTTCGATCCCGATGGCGTCAACTCGTGTGCGCTCTTCAGGCGCATGTACCGGATCCGAAGCCACTGCCGGATCGCGTGCAGCAGACTCGCTTTCGAGATCGGCTTGACCATGAACTCGTCCATCCCCGCGTCGAGGCACTTCTGTCGATCGCCACTCATTGCAAACGCCGTGAGCCCGAGGATCGGAATGCGCGACAGTTGATTCTCCACCTCGTACTGCCGAATCATCGCTGTCGCAGTGTAGCCGTCCATGACGGGCATCTCGCAGTCCATGAACACAAGGTCAAAGTCCATGTGGTGCTCGATGTACGCGTTCACGGCTTCGTGGCCGTTCACTTCCCACTGCAGCAGGTGGTCGTCTTCTTGCAAGAAACTCTTCACGACCTCCCAGTTGAAGTCGTTGTCTTCCACGACGAGGATCCGCGCTTGCTTTGGGATCACGATCGGAGACAGCAGCACGCCAGGACCGTTCGCCGTCGAGCTACTAGCGCTCTCGTTTGCGTTGACAATCGTGCCACCGCCGCCGTCGACGCCGTACACGCCAGTCACACCGTCGACGAGATAGCCATCGGACGCGTACAGCAGGTTCTGCGGATCGTCGCTGGCTTCGCCCAGCAAGCGCACGACGACTGTGAAAAAGAAGTTGCTGCCGACACCGAGCTCGCTCTCGACGTCGATCGAGCCGTCCATGAGCTCTGCGAGCTGCTTGCAGATCGCGAGGCCGAGGCCCGAGCCCGTCGGGTTGTTCTGTCGCGTGCGCTCGAGCTTCGTGAAGAGCGAAAACAGCCGCGACTTCTCCTCGGCGTCCATGCCGATGCCCGTGTCGATCACTTGAAACAGCAGCCGCTTGAACGCATCGGGCAAATCGGGTGCGCGTACGACGCTGCACTTCACTGTAATGCCGCCCGTGTTGGTGAACTTGATCGCGTTCGAGAGCAGGTTCAGCAGCACCTGGCGCAGTCGCACGACGTCACCGATCGCGACCGTTGGGACATCGTCGTCGCACTTGATCTCGAGCTTGAGCCCGCGCTCGCGCGCCTTGAACTTGAAGATCTCGATCGAGTAGTCAAGCAGGTCTTCCATCTGGAACGGTGCCGCCGAGATCTCAAGGTGCCCAGCCTCGATCTTGGACAGGTCCAAGATGTCGTTGATCAGGTTCAGCAGCAGCGACCCGGACACGTACGCCATGTGCACGTATCGCTCCGGCTGCGCCTCCAACTTCTGCTCCTTCAGCAACTCAAGCATGCCGAGCACGCCGTTTAGTGGCGTACGCAGCTCGTGACTGAACGACGCGAGGAAATTCACCTTCGCCTGTTCCATGTGCTTGCGCGCCGTGTAGTCCTGCCCGACGCCGATCACACCGCGAATGTTGCCGTGCATGTCCTTCTTGCTCGACGCGTTCACGAGCAGCAGCAGGAACGCACCGCGCTTTGTCAGCATCGGCAGCTCCATCTCGCCGACGTCAATGCCGATCAGCGCCTGGTTTAGCTGCTGGCGCACTTGCTGACGGCTCTCTGGAATGATGAACGCCTTCACGAGCGACATCCCAAGCACAGCTTCGCGCTTGTAGCCCGTGATCTCGACGATCTTCAGGTTCCACTCGTTGATGCAGCCGTTCGTGTCGACACCAAAGATCGGCGCGTTCGCCGTGTCGATCAGCCGGAAGTACTCCTGTTCCTGCGCAATGCGGTCTGTGATATCCTGCCCAATGCCAACAACGCCGACGATGTTCCCGTTCGAGTCGTTGCGTGGTGTTGCGTTCAGCAGAATCTCGATCTTCGTGCCCGGGCGAGTGATCAGCGGGAACTCAAAGTTTGCCGTCTCTGTACCCTGCAGCGCCTTCGACAACACCTCCGCAACAACTGGGCGGAACTCGGGTGAGATGAACGTCTCGACGAGGTTCTCGCCCATGACTTCGTCGATCGAGTAGCTAGTAATCTCCGCCGCCTTCTTGTTCCAAATGTTGACGCGCATGTTCGCGTCCACGCCAAAGATCGGCGCGTTCGCTGTGTCGATCAAACGCGTGTACTCCTGTTCCTGTGCAATGCGCTCAGTGATGTCCTGGCCGATACCTACGACGCCAACAATCTTGCCTTGCTGATTGAACTTCGGAGTCGCGTTCAGCAGGATCTCGACGCGCCGACCGGCCTTCGTGATCAGCGGGAACTCAAAGTTTGCCGTCTCGACGCCCTCGAGCGCCTTCTCAAGAACACTTCGCACTGGTGCGCGGTACCCTTCTGAGATGAACTTCTCGACCAAGTCTTCACCAAACACATCAGCGTTCGTGTACTGCGTGATATCGGCCGCCTTCTTGTTCCAAATGTTCACGCGCATGTTCGAGTCGACCCCGAAGATCGGCGCGTTCGCTGTGTCAATCAAGCGGCTGTACTCTTGCTCTTGCGCAATACGCTCAGTGATGTCCTGGCC
>JAADWX010000049.1:0-60884 GCA_023336405.1 Globisporangium echinulatum | reverse complement strand
TTCTCTGCGGAGCGACAGAGCAAATTTTCGGAGCGTTCAACTCTGAAAACACATATCCTCTACGCAATCGGATCACTAAACCGTGAAATCGCATTATCTGGCAATTCTATTGCACTGCATACGCGATATGATTATCTAATAGATACGACGTCCAACAAACCAGCGAATGGCTGAGTTTATTTTTCTTCGCAAGGAATAATACTCACCCTCTCAAAAGTGTTACCTGAGCGCGGAACAAAAACTACTTGGCGGAATCGTCCGATTTTTGGTGCGTTCGATCCGCAATCGTTTTGGCTTCATTTGAGCACGTTTTGAATACGAAAAAATGAGTTTTGATTCCGACAGTCTAAAATATGTTCTTGTTCACTAACCACTGTCGGGGACTGTATATTTCGTATGTGGGGATTGAAAATTTATGATATCAAGGGTGTATGTGGCGATTGACATATATATATGTATGTGAATAGATATTAAGTCACGTGTATTAGTGGCGATACGAAGATTACAAAACAGTGACGTAGCGTATAGGGTCTACCGAATATTAACATGATTGTATATATTGTTTCCATTTACGAAGATTACAGTACATAAACGTAGCCTACTAAATATCGAAATATTGTATATATATATATATATATTGTTTCCATCCCTCTGTAATTCACTCATTTTGTGTTGGTACTAATCCACAAGTAACTGACCATGTATCAATTACATACGTCTTGTATATTTTGCACTCACTCCGTTACCTCTCTTTGTTTCTTCACTATCACGTGCTGCAAAAATAGATCAGTTGTCCCACTTCCTTTTCTCTCTCACCTAGGTCGCGATTTCGTGCCACGAGGGATACAGCGATCCTCGCACCGGTCGCCGTCGTCGTCGCAGCGATCATCCTCCTCGTCCAGGCACTGCTGCTGCTACCATGAGCGACAACGTTGACGCCGATGCGAAGCGCGTGTTCGACGTCGATCTGCACGTCAAGTACCTCATTGGACTCAAGAACAAGAAAGAGGACTTTGAGTCGTGCATGATCGAGCACATGCGCCTCTCGGGCATGTACTGGGGCGTCGGCGCCATGGCACTGCTTGGCCGCGAAGCCGAGATGGACCCTGCAGACGTCGTCGAGTGGGTGCTGCAGTGCCAGCACCCGGACGGCGGCTTCGCGGGTAACGTCGGTCACGACCGCCACCTGCTGTACACGCTACATGCGCTGCTGATCCTCTCGATGCTCGATGCGCTCGACCGCGTCGAGAAGGACAAGACCGCAGCGTTCATTGCCGCGCTGCAGCAGGAGGATGGTTCGTTCGCGGGCGACCAGTGGCTCGAGATCGACACCAAGTTCACGTACTGCGCGCTCTCGGGGCTCGCGATCCTCGGCAAACTCGACCTTGTCGACATGCCCAAGGCCGCTGCGTACATTGACTCGTGCCGCAACTTTGACGGTGGCTACGGCAACATCCCAGGTATGTATATGCGTACGTATGCATGAGTGCTACATAGCTGTTTGCCGGCTTGTTGCAAGCTGACAACATCACGATGCTGTCAGGCTGCGAGTCCCACGGCGGCCACATCTTCACGGCGGTCGGCGCGCTCTCGATCACACACTCGCTCGAGCAGGTACGACGTGCTGCGACTCGCAGTGGTGACACATTGTGATCGATCCTACTGACGCTCTGTGTGTGCGTGATGCAGTACGTTGATGATGAGCTGCTTGGGTGGTGGCTCTGCGAACGGCAGTGCGACTCGGGCGGCTTGAACGGCCGGCCCGAGAAGCAAGCCGACGTGTGCTACAGCTGGTGGAACATCACGTCGCTCATCATGCTCGGCAAGCTCGAGTGGATCAACAAGGAGAAGCTCATCCAGTTCATCCTCGACTGCCAGGACCCGGACGACGGCGGCATTGCCGACCGCCCCGGCAACGTCGCTGACGTCTTCCACACGTTCTTTGGCATCTGCGGCCTTAGTATGCTCGGGTACTTTGCGCGTGAGGCAGCGACGCACCCCGAGTACGCGCGCATCCGACAGGTGCACCCCGTGTTTGCGATCCCAGTTGACACAACCGAGAAGCTCGCGTTGTCAGCGCAGCTGCTGCCGGCCAAGTCGCTCAAATAATGAGCTGGTGAGCGCGTGTGCTTGAGCGCGTGATAGTCAGTCTGTCGGTTCCTCACGTATTGTGCAGGCTGTGACGAGAGAAAGAGTGACGTTGGTGAGCAGCTCTGAGCATAGATGGCGATGACGATCGTGCAGTAGCGAGTGCTTATATCGACGTTTGTATTGCAATGGGTAAGATGCGCTAGCGAGTGACGAGCAGTCGATGCCATGCGCTGTCGCCCTCACTGTCCACGACTCTCTTTCCGACACTGTCGCCGTCACTCATTCAATCACACAATCATCGAGTAGGCGCTTCAAGCGAGTAAGAGTGTGTCAATCGTCCAAGCGCTTAGAGGTCCATTGGCTCGGCGTCTTCGACGACGATCGGGAACGCTTCGAACGTCGAGCTCAGCACATCTGAATGGACACAAACAGTAGACACAAACAGAGTGAGTGAGTCGACATTGCAGCCTGCACGTCACGTGCAGTCAGTTACTCCATCGCTCCACACAAACGTACGCGTCGCGCCGCGCGGGATGTGCGTGACAATGTCGCGCTTGATTTGGTTGCGCAGGTCCGACACTTCGTTCGGCTTGATCGAGTTGATGTCCTTCACGACCTCGACCTTGCCGTTCACGCGCTTGATCGTCGTCACGTCGACGTTGCTGCCCGAGCCGAGGTCGTTCCACACGCCCGCGAGGATCGCGTCCTGCACGAGCTTTTTCGCTTCGGCCTCCTGCTCGCAGGTGGTCGTCAAGCACAACAGATAGTGAGCTCTCATGTCGCATACGATCCCAGTAGTAACCACACAACGCACCGTCATGTTGTCCATGTAGCCGTGTTCAAAGATTGACATGGCCGCGAGACTGCCCGAACCCATGGTCACGAACGGCAGCTTGTCCGTGCTGCCGTGCGGGTACACCGTGTAGAGGTGCGGACCCGTGACATCGACGCCACCGAGCACGAGCGCAGCCGACACGTGACCCTGGTACTGGAACAGCATGCGCTTGAGCAGCGTCATTGCCGTCACGACGCGCGACTCTGTGTCGGTGTTCTACATAGCGGACAACAGTCGCAGTAGCAATCGAGCAGTCAGCAATAACACATACGTCTAGCACCACAGGTGTAGCAACTGCAAAAGCCGAGAGCGTACCAGTCGGTGGAGCTCGAGCTGGGACGAGATCAGCGCTGCATGACCACGTGACGCAATGCGAATCACACACAAGTCAGTCGCTGTGCAGACTTGTATCGAGTTTGACATACACACACATACGCACCAGTCGTGTTCTCCGTGTCGGCAGCTGTGCCAGCGCCGCAGCAGTAGATGTTTGGCGCAATGTAGTGGATCTTCTCGCAGTTCTTGTCCATGACCTGCACCATTCGAGGCGAATCACCGACAGCATGCAACGAGCCACGAGTTAGCCGACTACCCGGCAGGCAAGCAGCGTAAGAGTAAGAGCGCGAATACGTACAGTGCTGCCACCAGTCGATCGCGTGTCCGCGCCAAGAACGACGCCGTCCTGTGCACACAATACATCCACAGCAGTCAGTCGGTCGGCCAGTTCTGGCTGTTCATACCCATCGCACGTTCATGACACCCTCTCGATGCATTCATCATTTGCTTGTGCGTGAAAACACACGCAAACAAACCTTGTAGACAACGCCGACGATCGTTGTGCCAGTCTTCATGGCTTTGATCTTCTGCGCGCCGCTGCCACCGGCGGCGAGAAACATCTCATTGCGGCGGCAGTTGTCAAAGTTGAAGCCGCCGTGGAGCGCGTCCTCGGTCGGGAACGCGTCGCCGAACGTGTTTTGCGTGCGGCGGAAGTCGGTCATATTGCTGTATGTTGTGCTAACGGAGCGACAAGGTGTGTGGCGTTGATGTCGCTACGAAGAAGGAGGTGGCGATGCGTGCGAGTCGAAGGCGTCGTTGTCTTGAGACAAGAAGGATCTCGTATCGAGCGAGGAGCTTTTCAGGCGCGGATTTCGTTCCCCTCACTTTTGCAAGCAGATCCAAAATCCGTCAAAAGTCAATTAGACCAAGCGTTTATACTAGTCGGTGAACCGATTTGTAAGAAATGAGATGAAAAGGCAGCTTCAGATGTGACAAATACAATGACCACACAAGCAGCATGTGCAGCAATCGAATCGAAGCGATGCGCATTGAGATCGACTAGCATGTGCGTTGAGCGCAGCACACAAGCAAACATATACGCACTTGATCAAGCAAGTGAGCGTATACTGCGTGACGTCTTGTTTCGATCATTTGAGCTGCTGAGCTGTGTTGATGGTTGTCCCTGTAAACTATGCTGTCAAATTCCCCTGCACTAGGGCATATGCTGTTCACGTGGGCCACATGAAAAATAGCATAACACAAATGGAAATTGATGTAGTCCACGCGACACAATATGTGTGACCCACATCGCATCTTTAGCGTGGCCCACACAGCGAGCATGAATGGCGCAGGGCTCGAAGTGTCGTGACTGCCAGTCATTTCGGCCGCCATAGTAAAGCCGAGTCACGAACCTCTGCTGGCACTTTCTTGAGCCGCTTTGTTCGCTGGCCCCTCCACTTGTTCCCCACTGCCAGAAGCAAAAGCATCAATAACCATGGTACGTTCGCGCTCCAGCGCCTATGTGTATGAATGACGCACGAATGACGGCTGTGCCGAGAGCGGATGCGAGCGAGTAAGGGCGATCGGATGTGCATCGATGCACGAGCGCATGTGCGCAGAGGTGTGAACAGCGCGGATCGAACGAGCGAGATGCGAGAGCGTCATGCGAGGCGGCGACACAGATCAACCCGACAGCATGCGCAACAATGCAGCAAAATGCGCATGTGTGCGCTATGTGCAAAAGCAATGACAGTGACTGCAACAGATCCAGCAACGTGCAAATGGCAGCAACAGCGCCGCGACGCAGTCACACCATCAGGACGATCCGCAGTGTGCCGTGTCCGCCAGACAGGCTCGACCAAACGCAGCTTCTGCTGTCGGTCATACGGTAGCTTGGGTCGAACGATCGGCACGGCAGAGCAGACTGTGCGCTGCGGATACGATCATCTCGCTGCGCTTACCAGCGATTACGAGCTTCCGTTCAGCATCGGCGACTCCCGATCCGCTAGTACAGCGCTGCAAACCATCCGCTTCGCTCGATGTCGCTCGACTCGCACCGTCCGCTCGACGTCTCACGTCTTCGTCCACTTGTCGCAATGCGTCGGCACTGCAGCAAAGAGCTAACTGGTGTGTGTGTCTCTCGCTCGTCTGCAGTCGCTCGTCATCGGCCCCGACTTCCAGCACATTCTCCGTATCCTCAACACCAACGTTGATGGCCGCCGCAAGGTTTGGGTCGCGCTGACCGCCATCCAGGGTGTCGGTCGCCGTTTCGCCATCATGCTCTGCAAGAAGGCCGAGGTTGACCTCACGAAGCGGTACGTTCAGCGCTGTGACGTCTCGACCATGTGTATGCAAGAACCGCTGTGTGTGTACTTCTGCGACTGACGCGTGTACATATCGCTTCACTTTGCTTCGATCGACAGTGCTGGTGAGCTCACGAACGACGAGATTGAGCGCATCGTTGCGATCATCCAGAACCCGCTCCAGTTCAAGATCCCGGTGTGGTTCCTGAACCGGAAGAAGGACTACAAGACGGGCAAGCACTCGCAGGTCGTTGCGAACAACCTCCAGGGCAAGCTCCGTGAGGACCTCGAGCGTCTCAAGAAGATCTAGTACGTCCTCGCACCATGTGTCGTGCTGTGTGGTGTTCTGCGAATGACTCGGTCGTTCCTGTGTGTGTGTATGATCAGTGCACTGACCCTCTGTCTCCTCTCTTTCTACTTGTCTCTTGCAGCGCTCACCGTGGTCTGCGCCACTGGTGGGGCCTCAAGGTGCGCGGCCAGCACACGTGCACGACGGGCCGCCGCGGCCGCAGCACCACGGTCGGCATGCTCAAGTAAGCGCCTGCGCGGTTGCTTTCGGGTCGTGCTTCGATCGTCGGTTTGTGCTGCCGCCAAGTGGCTCGCGGCGATGCTGGGGATTCTATGGGTCGAGTACCTGCTTCTCTCGGTTCTCGCACCAGTGGGTGGTGGTGACAGCTAAGGCAAATGAACAGTTGCTGCTTCTTCAACACAGAGACCATCGTCTGCTTTTGGCAATAAGTGTGATGTCGACTATGTACTGTCATATTGGTCGTGTGTGTGACGTAGTTGATAGATGTGATGGTACGATTCGCGCGTTAACGAGAAGCGCTAGAAAGTAATCACTAGCAGCTCACCATCACAGCAGGCCAGATCAGAAGCTCATATCAGCGGCTCAGTACCTCAACATTAGCAGACTACACCCATCCACACTGCAAGACACAAGCAGGAATGCCATTAAATTATTAGGTCTCTACTTCCACCGACTCTCGCTCTCACTCGACTCGCCTAGCACGACGACCGATTGAACGACCGATTGAACGACGGATTAAGTCACTAGGCAACGCAGAGCGAGCGAAAGCCGCCGATGCCGACTTCGTAGATGCGCTTCGCACCGAGCACGCCCATGATCCCGCCGCTCACACCAACGACTGCTGCAATGAGCAGGATCACAAACGCGGCTTTGCGATACTTGCGAATGAGGTACGACATGCCGAGCTGCCCGACGATGCCCGAGATAAAGCCGACGGTGCCGTGCCACAGCGCGTGCTCGACCGAGAGCTTGCCGAGGATAATGAACTGGATCGTCGTCGCCGACGCGGTAAACAAAATCATCGACGACGACGTGGCCGACGCGACTTGCGGGTGGAGCCCCATCTCAAGCAGCAGCGGGCCTTTGACCATGCCGCCACCAATACCGAGCAGACCGGCTGCAAGCCCTGCAAGCGTACAGATCGCGGGGTACCGCACAACGGCGTCGCGGGTCCAGACAACGTCGCCTTTGACGTAGTCGTACCCGGCCGCCTGGAGCTGCGCGTGGAAGCGCGCGATCTTGGCACCAAAGTATAGCGTCGCCACTCCAAAGAACGGGAACGACAGCGCGATGAGCAGCCAGTAGCCAGTACCGCCGCATGCAAGACCGACGATGCTCGGTGCGCCGTGGCCGCCTTTGACCATCGAGAACAATACGAGACCGACCCACGTGAGGAAGAGCACAAAGAGGTCGCCAAACGGCACGCGACTCCGCAGCGCTGTAAGCTCCCGCAGGCTCCGTACAGGTCCAGTGGAGCTCATACGCTTCTTGACGCCAGCGTTCATGAGCGACTCGTCCTCATTGTCACTGCTGCCGATGTCGTCATAGTCGTCGTCGTCTTCGGATGTGTCGACTGTGCTTGTTGAGCTCAAGCTCGAGCGACTCGCGAGCTGTTGAAGCTGCAGCTCACTCTCCTGTGGGTTTGACACTACGACCTTCTTCGTTGTTAACGACCCTACATTAGGCGCATCGGCATCTGTGCCTGCCTGCTTGTACGCGCGCCACTTGAGGTACGCGAGCGCGACGACCTGGAACTGCTTGATCTTGCTCTCGTGCGGCAAGAGCTTCCAGTACGCGACGATGTCAGCGACACGCTTCGTGTCGGCAGCAGCCTCATCGGCCCAGAGCTTGCGACCTTTTGCGAGCGTCCGGAGCGCTGTTTTCGTGAGGAGCCACACGATGCAGAGCGTGATGAGCCACTCGGGGAACACGGCGTTCATGTTCACGCCAATGATCGTGCCGGCGAGCGTCATCGGCTCCATCATGAGCATCGTCTCGTAGTCGATCAGTGGCCGCTCGCGCGCAAGCGGGTGCTTCCCGCGTACGTTCAGGAGGAAGCTCGCGATCGCGCTGCCAAAGATCGTCGCCTTTGACAGCGGGATCGCTTCGTGCGACGATAGGCCCATGAGCAAGATGTACAGCGGTACGAGCAAACCGCCGCCACCGAGTCCCGAGCCGGCCGAGAGCACGACTGCGACGACTGCGCCGATCGAGCCGATGATCTCAGTGTGCGATAGCGGGAAGAGCTTCGCCTCGACGCAGACGCTGCCGCGGCAGATCAAGTCGTCGAAACCGAGCGCAACGCAGTCGTGCGTCGACTCGCATGCGTGGCTCTCGTGGATGTCGAGGAACGGTGCGTCGTCGTTCAGTACGTCCTGTTGCGCCTCGGCGACTGCAAGTGCGCGGTCGTCGACGTCGTCCGTGCTGGCGATGACAGTCGCGGAAACGACATTCGTCGAGGTTGTTGCTGCTACAGGCAGTGCTGCCACAAGCGCGAGCGCAAACGTGAGCAGCAGTAGCAGCCGTGATGCGCGCGCCATGGACGTCGATGTCTTTGCCGTTGATGCGCACAACGCTCGTGAGCTCTTGCGCAGTTGCATGGTACTAGTAGCAGCAGCAGGCAAACACATCCTGGAGGTGGTGGTGGAGCGCGTCAAGTTGCGCATTGCGGTCGCTCTCACGCAGAAGCGCCGGCGTGCGACGTCCATTCCGCCGATGGGACCCGCCGAGGCCCACTCACTTGCCCGCTGTTGGTCGTCGCGGCAAGAGCTCTTTGGTCGAGTTGCCATCCCTACCACCTGCTTGTTTGCGTTGCAATGAGCGTGTTCCCTCATCCTGCGATCTCCTCTTGCTGTTTCTATTGACTAATCCACCAATTGCGCAATCAGGGTTGAGACACGTTTCCATTTCGTGTCGACGCGATGCTGAACTCTAAACGCATTGGCCATCTCGAAGCACCAGATATCGTCGAATGAGCAAACGGCGCGGCTGCGAGTCAGAACATGGACGGATCCGCTGTGTCTGTTCGATCCTGAACCGTTGCAGATAACGGCTGCAACTCGTCCACCATTGCAGAATCGTGCGAGCCGACTGGCGCAGCGACCGATCAACACAGCACATGCGCTGCTACCGTCGTGGCATCCGTGACATCGCATCATCCAGCTTCCTAATCGGATTCGAGTTTGCTATCGCTTTGTTGCGCATCACCTAGCTTCCAAAATGGTCGAATAGCGAGATCGATAACTGTTGGTCGGTGTACATCGACCCTCAGATGCAGTACTACGATCATCAGTGAGCGAGTGCATCTCAAGTCTGAAGCTACATGACAAATGCTACGCGCCTGCCCGCACTTGCAGCCATTAGATCAGCAATGCACAATAGCAACAACAGCACAGTCGACTCGCGCTACATACATTGCTCGCTCTCGCATTCAAACTCTCTCGTGCCTCCTCATCGTTCATCGCTTGACAACAACAACGACGTGCGCGCTGTTGCTACGTCCTCGTCCTCGTCCTACATTAGTTGTACTCACACACCACACTCGCTCAGTTCCACGCTTGCACCTTGCGCATCACTAGCGCTTTCGGCTCTTGTTGATCTCGAGAATGATCGACTGGAGCTCGATGCACTGCTCGCGCATGAGCTCGAGGTCGTACCGCAAGTTGCGGTTCTCGATCTTGAGCATCGCATTCTCGTCCTCGAGCGCGATGCCACTCGAGCTCGACGTACTGCCGCTCCCGCGGCGGTTGTTCAAGAAGCTCTTGGCTTTGTGCGACAGCCGCTCCATGCGCTTGAGACTACTGCGTCGGTGGTGCTCAAATTCGTCGCTACTGCTGCTGTTACTGCCGTCACCAACGCCATTGCCACCCAAGTGGTTCTGCATCGCTTTGAATCGCGCAAGTGCCGACGTGCTGCTGCTGCTCTCGTACGCTGGATCGTCGTCGCGAAAGCTCGCGTCATTGTCCGAGTCGTCAACGTCGTCGACCCACTGCCCGCCGCCATCGTCGCTCTCGCTCTCGCTCTCGTCCGAGTCGGATGCGACGACGTAGTGGACCGACTCGTCAGCATGGATGAACGTCTTCCACCCGCGCTGGATGCGCACGATCGCTTGCCGTTTTAGATGGTACTCGCGCCGCTCGAGCGCCATGCGCAGCACCGACTGGATCGTGATCGCTGCTGCGATCTTGCGCTGTAGCCGTCGACGCTCGAGGAACCCGAGCGCGATCTTTTGGATGCACGTCGACTCGTAGTACATAAAGTCCGACTTCATGGCTTCGAGCTCCTCCATGACGCCGTTCTTGAAGTAAATGAGCGTCTTGCCCATCTGGTACTCGAGCGGCGCCGCGCGGCCGATCGATGTCATGAACACCGAGCACGTGCGCCGCACATCTGGGCTGTGCATCGACGGCGGGAACATGATCGCATACCGCGTCGCGAGCTCTTGCGGCGTAAGGCGACTTGGATACCCAGACCGCGTGATCCGGATCGCTTCAATCACACCCGCCGACCGGAGCTGCTCGACGACCATGCGCTTGTTGAACTCGCTCGCGCTCTTGTTCGCATTCGGTTTGATGCAGCGAATGTAGTGCGTGTTTGTCACTGCGATGTTCTCCATGAGCTGCGACAGCGACAGCTTGAACTGCGACCCGAGGCTCTTCGCACCGGCCTTGTTGCGCGCAGTCGCTGCTGGTCCGTTACTGCCTGGGCCACTGCCATTACTACCGTTGCTGTCGACGCCGCACGCGTCATCGTCAAAAAGTCCGACGAGCAGGTCAAGGTCGCTCGACTGGATCAAATCGAGCAGGTCTTTCTGCAACGTATCGCGGTGCTTCTCCATGAACCCGACAGTCTCGTACGTCACGGACCCGGCGTAGTGGTTGATGATGAACTGCGTGCGCTTGACTTTTGGAAAATCAATGTGCGGGTTCACGTCCTCGCCCTTCTTGTAGTGGTTTGTCCGGATCTTGTTCACGAGCGCCTCCTCCGTGCCGCGCGCTTGGCGCAAGTGGTCGTTCATGAGCGCAATGATCCCGAGCTTGCCGTCGATCACGTCGACAATGTCTTTGTTGTCCTGGTACTGAATGTGGTCCCACTCGAGGCCTTCGCGCACGTACTCGTCCTCGACGGTCTTGAACACGTCGGTCGTGAACTTTTGCTGGAGCTTCTCGTTCGCGTAGTTGATGCAAAACTGCTCAAAGCCGTTCTGCGCAAAGTCCTCGAACCCAAAGATGTCGAGCACGCCGATCTGGCCGTGGATCGCGTCGTCGTCCGAGCTGATCGCGGCGTTGATCTGCTGGACCATCCAGTCAAACATCTTCGAGTAGATCGTCTTTGCAAGCGCGTCGCGGTTCTCGACCGCTTCGATCGGGTCGAGCGGTACGGTCACCGAGTCGTTCCGCGTGATCACCGTGCGGTTGCACAGTGCCTGCTCGATACTGTGCGCTGGCACCGCAAACATCGCGGCAACGTTCGCAAGTGCCTGCGTGCTCGAGATGCACGAGCCGCTCTCGCCGCTGTGCGCAAATTCGACTTCGCCGAGGTGCATGATGCCGGCGAGCACTTGGAACAGCACGCGCTGGTCGCTCGCGCTCAAGCCAATGAGTGCGAGTGACTTGCGCGTGCCAGCGAGCCACTTGCTGTCGTCCATGCCGTCGATCGACATGTCAGCAAGCGTCCCGGTGTACTGGTACGCAAACGTCGCGTCGAGTTCGAACTCCGCAAGCTCGCGCGCCGAGAGGCCAGCGAGCATCTGGTAAAAAATGTGGTAGTTGCGCTCGCCGTCGGCGATCGACACGACGCGCGACTTCTCGAGCAAGTATGTCTCGCACTTGGCGCCAATGAGCTTCCCGCGCGCGTTAAACTGGAGCTGCGTGAACTTGCCAAAACGCGAGCTGTTGTCGTTCCGCGTCGTCTTGGCGTTCCCAAACGACTCGAGCAGCGGGTTCACGTCAATGACTTTCGCAATCGTCTTGTCCTTACGGCCACCGGCGACGCTCGCGAGGTGGTTCATCACGATCTTCGTTGTCTCGGTCTTGCCAGCGCCCGATTCGCCACTCACGAGGATGCTCTGGTTCACTTCATGCGACGTCAAGTGCTTGTACGCTGCTGTCGACGTCGAGTACACGTGCGGCGGCAGCGAATCGCGTGGCTTGCGCAAGTACGGCTCATGGAGGTTGTCACCGTAGATGTTGTCGATCCACTTGTACGGGTTCACGGCGATCACGATCTCGTTCGTGTACGTGTCTAGCAGCATAGATGACGACGACGACCATAGACAGTCAGTCGCTAGGTCTACAGACTCATACACATGCACAGCCACATAGTCACACACGACGTACAGGGCTTGGACGCTTCAAAGCGCTGCTTGAGGTTGAACAAGATCGACGGTTCGTTCAAGTACCGCAGCAGCCGCATGTCCTCGACACCGTCTGGGTTGTCCTGCAGGATCGCGACGGGTAGCGATTCGATCTGAGTTGCGTTCGGACCAGCAACTGCGCGGATCGTGTCGGGGTCTTTCAGATCCACGACGCGGCGCTCGATCGTGCCGTCGTCGAGCGTCGCGTCGATCGTCACGGCCTTTGTGCGCTCGTTGTACTCGACGATCTCGGACAGCAGCCAGACCTCGTCACGGTCTGGCACGTAGCACTGCACGCCCGGCACGATGAGATTCTGCTTGGTGTTCACAGCGCCGGCAGCTTGCCGCCGCTGTTGCTCCTCCTTGAGTAGGAGCTGCTCGTTCATGAACGCCTTGCGCTTCGCCTCAAGACTGAACGAACTGCGGCCGCGGGTCCGTGCTGTAAAGTACGTTCCGCGCTTCCGCACATAGTCGCCCCGGCCAGTCGATCGCGCGACGACCTTGCGCGGCGTGAACGGCATGCGCGACGCGCGCGCGACGGCCGCAGGCGCTGGAGTTGACGCGATCGACGCCTTGCGTGACGACACTGACGCTTTCCGCGACGGCACTGGTGGCTGCTGCTTGGCGGTACCCGCGTACGGGTTGAACGAACTGATCGACGGCGCCTTGTTGCGGCTCGCGACGTGCGTGTCCGCGATGCTCGGCGCAATGTTCGTCGACGCGAGGAACGCCGCGAGTTTGTTCTGCTGCGAGTCGGATCGTGGCTTCGAGACCGCAGATGACGCCGGCTGTTTCATCATAAAGTCCTTGAGCTTGTTCGCGTCGCCCGACGGCGAGCGCGTTGGTTTGGTCACTGCTGGTGGAGCCTTGGCGCCAGACGAGAACACTGACGGCTTGGCAGCTGCGGCGCTCTTGGGTGAGAACACGGCCTTGCGCTTTGCAAAGTCGCTCGAGTTCTGCCGCACGCGCGCAGCGGCGCGGCTCGGCGCAGCCACTGGCGCGGCCGTGGGCGCGACGCTCGGTGCGGCAGTCGTCTGCGGAACGGTCTTCATGAACGCCGACAGCCCGGTTGCTGGTACTGTCCCTGAGCTCGGCACTGCTGCGACTGGCGCCGGTGGGTTCGTTTTCATGAACGCTGCAAACTTGGACCGCGCATCCTTTGCAGTGCTGACGCCACTGCCGCTACTACTACTGGGCTGCGGCGCGCCACTGAACACGCTCTTCTTGAGCTCGCGCGGCGGCGTCGCGGGGCTCGCTGGGACGTTCATTGGCTTGTTCTCCTTGCGCGACGACGCGCGCTTCAGCGGACCTGCAGGCTTCGACACGTGCTCGAGCGGCGCCTCACGCGACGGCGGCACTTGCGTGAGGAACGCGTTCAGCCGCGAGTTGTTGCCGGCAGCGCCGCTGAGTGTGCGCGCCGGCTGCCGCGCTGGTTGTGACTGCTGTGGTGGCGGCGAGAAGCCGTGTGGTGACGCTACGTCGACCTGCGGTGACATAGGTGGCGTCGTCGCGCCAAACTGTGGTGACATGGGCGGTGGCGTTGCAGGCGACATCGGTGGCGTACCGTCGTCAGCTGGCGGCGGTGGTGATGCGGTCGCTTTCTTCTTCTTCGTGAAGAAGCTGCCCTTCATGAACGACGCGAGCTTATTGCTGTTGTTCGGCGCTTTCTTGACCGGCGACGCTGGGCCAGTGGCGTTGTTGTTGTTGCCAAGACCGCCGCTGTCCGAGTCGTACGCGTCGTCGCCGTACGTGAGACCGCCAAACTTGTCGTAGAGCAGCGAGAGCGTCGTGAGCACAGCGACAAAGTCGTTGCCGTCCATGAGGTCGTCGGGCTGGAACACGTCGGCGTCGCGCAGGCCCTTGGACTTGCACCACTCGCTGAACAGCCGGATGTTCGCTTTCGAGTGGAACACCGTGTTGAGCTTGTTCACTTTGATGTTCGCGACCGGGTCGATCGAATTTGCGAGCAGACACAGCATCTGCCCGTCCTGGAGCATGACCGAGAGGTGCTCGCCATCGTTCACCTGCTCCGTGACCTGGCAGATCCAGTCCTGTAGCTCTTCGGCGCGCCGCATGCCGTCTGGCTGAGTCCTGTCGCGGCTGCTGTTGTGTGTGCGTGTGTATGAGAGAGAAAGCGATCTGTCGCTTACTGCGTTGCGTCCGATGCGTCCGCTGCGAAAGCGATCGTTCCACGCGCGTGCGTTCGATCACTTGCTTGCGTCGAGATAAGTCCGCGGGCTGTGGTGCACCACACGCTCGATACTGCTGCTGTTGCTGCTCGTATGGGGAAATAAGCAAGCGAACAAGGCAAGGCGCGCAGTGCGCACTTGGGTTGGTTAGCGAGTCCAATGGAGCAGGTGAGATGCACGTGCGAGGAGGAGGAGGAAGAGGGGACAGAGCGCACACGTACAGTTTGTCAAAGCGCTCGCCGCTTGCTGTTGCCACGACGTCGAGTGCGAGCAAGTCGCGCGATGCAGCGCCTGGCTCGGCTCGGGTCGAGAGGCGCACTTGCACTCGCTTGAGCGCTTCCTCTCTCTGGCTTTACCCGTGCCCTCGCCTGCCCGTTTCACTGCTCAAGCTTTCCAGCAGCTAGCCAGTTTTTTGGCTTGCTACTCGAGGGAAACGAGGCCGCGAGCGTCAATGGGTGCGCTTCGCTTTCCTTCCACGATGCTTTGTTTTGTATGTGTCATGAAGAATATCATCCCAGCTCTTTCCGCTCATAAACCTGCTCGCAAAACTGCACCTTCGAGCGTTTCGATGGCAGCAGCTGTTTCGCTCACTGCACTTGTCTCTTGTAGCGAATGCCGTGCTTTGATACTAAATACAAATGAAAAAGAGCGTTGTCTGATCGACAGTGCTGAAATGCCGAAAATGGACAACCCGATTTCGACTGTTGAGGCGCGAATGTGGTCATGCTGCTCATGCAGCTCAGAGCTCGCTCACTACGACGCAAGCGGCGTCCTTGCGAAGGAGCCATGCACATCATACGAGCATGGATCAAGTACGCACAATTATACTCGTGTAGCACATGCAAGTTCACTATATGTACCTCCCTTGCGCTGCTGAATCGTTCGATCGCCGAACGACATTCGAGCAAACAAACTAGCTGTGATCGTCTCCACGTGACGCGTTTTGACGCCCGCACTGAGATCGACAACACTCGTCGCGCTGCATGTCTACTTGAGAGCACCAGATCATTCAAATCTGTTGCGCCATGCGGAACGAACGATGTCGGTGGTAGTCTACTTCGTACGAACTTGATTTCGACTAACATCCGACATCATAAAGCTGAGTAATATGTATAATTGTATTTTGATCATATATTTTGAATGCAATTCAAGTGACTAGAATCGTATTTTAGTATTGTAAGATTGTGTGACCACATGGTTGGGATCTTTCTGTTCAAGAGGCGCGGATAGAACGAGTTTGCTTTTTGGTCGAGGACGACGGACGGAAAGGGTGAGGAACTTGGCGATTCGCATTGTAGAAGCAACAAGCAACGCTGTCTGCACCTCGACACACACGACGACCGACCATGTTGCAACCACGTCTACGAGTGACGAAGCAGCCACGACAGCTTACATCGCTGCGACCGCTGCTGGTGCTCGTGATCATCGTCGCAGCAGTGCTCGCGCCGATCGCACATGCAAGCGTCTTCTCTGGCTTCACGGTTGGGCGTCAGTTCGAGTACATTGGCAAATTCTGCTTCACGTACAAGCCGACGCTCGAGGAGCTTGCAGGGGTGCGTCACACTCTGTGCGCTGTTTTGCGAACGCATTGCTTTCGTTGTGCACATGCACGTAGACAGCTAGACCACACTCGTTCACTCGTCTATTGCCGCTTGCTGTGATCACACATGCGCTTGTGCATCTGTGTGCACGCACACACACTCAATTACTTGCTAACGCAACAGCGCATCACGGGCGAAGTGCAAACTGATGTGAGCGACGTGCAGCTTGCGATCTACGACGACGAAGCGCTCTTCTGGGACTTTATCATGAACGACGCCGACTGTGACTGCAACTGCAAGGTCTCGCCCGAACACACGAAGAAAGTGTTCAACGTCTCGGCATCAACGACAACAGACGACGCAGAGCCGTTTACGTTCAGCTTTGACATCCACGAGCACTTGCGCCCGCGCTTTTGGTACGTCTAGTCTGTAGTGCCATTGCTACAGATGCCTACGCTGTATGCAGTTGACACACACACTCCTACACATACGCCTACATATACATAGGTATGTCGCACTCGCGCGGTGCGTCCCAGGCGGTGACGCGTACGAGCCAGCGTTCACGCAGATCACCGAAGAGAACTTTCGCAAGTACTACTTCACGTCGTGGTACAACATCCACATGACGCAGGCCAACGGCAGCGAGCTACCCGTGCAGCAGCAGGGCATGACCGCGATCTACACAGTCATGGCGCTGCTCTCAGTCGCTGCCGCAGCTGCCCAAATACTCGCCGCGCGCGGTCTGCGGCAGTCCGAGTCATTCCACCCGATCGTGCGGCTCCTCACGCTCGTCGTCGTGTTTTTTAGTGTCGCGAACGTGCTGCTGCTCGTGCACTTCTACGTCTACGAGTTCACGGGCGTCGGCGTGCCACTGTTTGCGTACTCGGCCAAGATGATCCAAGTCTTTGTGCGCGTCGGCACGATCTTGCTCGCAATGCTCGTCGCGAAGGGCTGGACGATCAACAGCGTCGCGCTCGACGGCCAGGAGCAGCTCTCGTGTCTCATGGCCGCGATCCTCGGACTGTACGTCTCGATGGCGATGTGGTATCTCGTCTGGCTCGACCCGGCGTCGACGCTGTACATCTACGACTCGTGGCCCGGCGTTGGCATCTGCGTGCTCTTGCTCGGCGTGCTCGTCTGGTTTGTCCACACGATCCTCGACACACGCGCGCTTGAAGAGGCGCCAACGAAGCGCCACTTCTTCCTCCGAGTACGTTCGTCCGTCTCTCTCGGTGTCTATTGGGGCGATGTGCTGTCACTCACACTGCGCTACGCTGCTTTGCGTTGCTGCGTTTAGATCGGCGCGCTCTTTGCGGTCTACCTGCTCGCACTGCCAGTGATCGTGCTGCTCGCGTCGTTCCTCTCGCCGTGGGTGCGCGAGAAGATCGTCGCGGCGCTCACGACGACGATCGAGCTCGTGATCTACGGCGCGCTCATCTACGTGCTCTGGCCGTCGCGCGCGCCGCGCTACTTTGAGGTGCGTCTCCCTCACACGATCTCACTTGTATGACACTCTTGTGCTAGCACAGGCATACTCACGTGGATCGACGTCGTTCTCACTATGTGGCTGGATGGGTACTTCGACGACTGTGCTTCAGCGTCTATACTCGATCTCGTCGCCGTCTGAGAAAGCGAGTCTCCGCGACGCGAACTTGCCAACCGAAGACCTCTAAGTGTCTTTGTGTGTCTGTGCGTACGCGCACGTACGTCTTGCGACTGACAGCCATACAGTTGCTACATGTGTTGTTTGCTGCATGATCGCCATCTCCTATCTACCATCGTTTGCACTACCAGCAATGACAACTCGCTGTTAGTGCTAATTCCATTGATCCAATCAATCCTCTTGTCCCTCTTTCGTCCTTACTCCACACACACACGGTATCCAACACTGTAAGTCGCCGTCCTCACATCCTACATACAGTCGAAACTAGCAGCGTACGTACTCGTACAACGTGCCGACGCCTCAGATCACAAACTTGTTGAGCACATTGCGCGACTGCCAGTACACATCGAGCGTCTGCGTCTCGAGCCGCGCGACGTCTGCGAGCAAGCGCACGACTTCGTCCGTGCACAGTGTGCAGCGCTCGAGGTCGCGCAGGTTCAACGCGATTTTCTCACCGACCGACTAAGCACGTCGTCCGAACACAACAGCAAACAGCGAACAGCTTGAGTGTGTCGTAATAGAAGCACTAGTGACACACATCACGCACCTCGGCGAGTGACGCGGTCTCGTCCAGCAGGCCGCGGGACTCGGCAGCTTGGAGCGACAGCGCTGCAAAGACGTCGTCGAGCGGCATCGCCATCTCTTCGTGGCCTGAGCATCGCGGCACGTTCTCGAGCAACAGCGCGCGCATCTGTCGGTCATGTCGACAAGCACGTTAGGAACACACACACAACGACGTCCATACTGGCTGTGAGCGCGTGGTGCTGGGCGTCCATACACAGACACACACATCGCCACACAGTTGCTGGGACGCACCACCGAGAGGTCGTCTGCACTCGAGCACTGGACCGTGACTTCAAGCGGCTGCAGCGCCTCACCATCGATCAGGACCGTGCCGTCTGCAAGCGCAAGCCGCAGCACAACAATGTTGGCTGCAAACGTGCGCAACCCGAGCCAGAACTTGCCGCTCTGACTGCGGCAGCTCGCAAGCAGCTGCGGCGCTCCTGCTGCTGAAAAGCCGAGGACGGCACGCACGACTGCGACGGCGTGCTCGACTGTGAGTTCGCGCACTGCAAACGCTGGGAACACGATCGTGAACCGTGACGGCGGTGCGACCTCGAGCATGCGCGTCGCTGCTTGTGGTGGTGATGTCGGCTCGGCGAGCGTCTGGAGCTCCTGAAACGCGAGCAGCTCGGGCGACGCGCTCTGCAAGTCGCGCATCCACAGCGCTGCAAACGCCTTGTCGTGCCAGTGCGCCGCAAGCGCCGACCAGAGCTCAAAGCCCTGGAGCAGTGAGTGTTGTGGCTGTTCGTGAGTACTGGTGCTGCTGTTGCTACGCACGAGCGATGCGTCCTGGTCCTGTCGAAATGCTGCTTTGACAGCCGTGACGCTCGTCGGTACATCGTTGGCGGCAAGCAGCTCACTGAGCTGCACGAGGTAGAACGCTCGGTCGTGCACGAGCGAGATCGTGACTGCAAACAGCGAGGCTGCTGGCGAGTCATTGACAATGTGCTGTTGTGGTCGAGACTGAGATTGCTGCTGGTGCTGCTGATCGACTGCTGTGTCAGGCTCGAACACAAGCATGCACGACGCAAAGAGCACGCCGCCGCTGTCTGCGTGCTCAAGCGTGTCGGCACTAAGCAGCATCGAGCGCTCGGCGCTGCTGCCTGCAGTCGTTCGCGGCGACGGGCCGACGTGCAAGACGTCATGCAACGGAAACACGAACGACGTCACGAGCTGCGATCGCGAGCGGACGTGGATGCGCACGAGCCTGTGCACGTCACACACGTCCCACGCATCACATACACTTGTTGTTAGACCACGCAGTGTGGAGGGTTCTGCAGACGAACGATACACACATACATACACGTGCACCTACCAGCACGCGAGCAGTGCATCCGGCATCTCAAGTCGATTGGCGTCGATACGGCACGTCAGCTTGAGCAATTTCGAACGTGCGAGGTCGCCGGTAGCGACGAGCGACAGGTCGAGGCGGCAGTGTAACAGCGCGTGAACACCTGCATGTCCATGCATGTTTGTGTGTGTGTGATCGAGCGAGTGAGCACCAAGTGCGAGCGACTCGAGGCTTAGGTAGCGACGCATGTGGCTCGCGGTTCACACACATACAGACACATGCAGACTGACACATAGACACATAGAACGACGGTCGCACCGTTCGCCGCGATCTGCTGCTGCAGCACGAGCGCTGCGTGCAAGTGGCGCAAGTGGCTGTCGAGTTGCATCGACTGCGTATTCAGTGCCGTCGATGCGGCCGAGACGTGCGCAATGCGCTGGAGCAGCGACTTGATGCGCGACGCGTGCGTCGTGGCAGCGTCAGCGTCGTCTGCAAGCTTTGCCAATGGTGCTGGTGCATTCTCCGACACAGACTCGGACGCTCCAAACGACGACTCGCGAGTGGACGGAGCCGTCGCGAGCACGCTGTCGACTGCGCGCTGCACCGTGCTTGCGGTCATCGAAACGACGCGGCCAGACGCGAACGCGAGCGAGAGCGCACCCGAGTCGTCATGTACTTCGAGCGCGACGACGCCCTGCCACCCACGAACCATCGCCCAAACAAGAACACAGCGTCACAGTGTTGGTTAGTTCCTAGTCGATAGCAGAGGCCATGAGGCGACTGGCGTCAGCGGACGCACCGACGCGATCGGCAGCTGCGCAGCAAACGCAGCGATGAGCGACGACGCAGCGCCATGTGCAGCGCTGATGACGTCAAGTGCTCGGATTGCAAACGCGCGGCCACTGGCGCTAAACACGAAGCACTCGAGCGCTGCAACAAACACGATCGACTGGACGCGCGCGCCAAACGCAAACGCAAGCGTCTCGCTCGCTTGTGCTATAGCCGAGCTCCTGTTACTGCGGTCGCCACCATTTGTCGACGACGACAGCACAACGCTCGCACAGCCCCGCGAGCCAACAACGAGCACGCCGCAGCGGCCACGCAGTGTAAACGGCACAAGCCACTCGACCGGCTCGTTGATCGCGACGAGTGAGCCCGTCAGCGGCAGCAGCGCCGTGTCATCATCTGCGCCACTCGACGACGTCACGTAGTACCGCACAACACCGTCCATGTCGCCCTGCAGCAGCAGCAACAATGGAGCTGACGCTTTGGCTGAGACTGCTGAGATTGAGCCAATGGCGCTTGTGTGGCTCGATGCGAGCCATTGTACAAGTGCAAGCGCAAGGTCGCTCTCGCTGCTACAGAGTGTGACAGCGCACGTCGATTGCTCGGCCTCGAGCGCGAGCAGCTCCGTCGCTGAGCTCGATGGCCACAACAGCGTCGTTGGCGCGAGTGCGCTCGTGCACACGATGAAGTTGCCGCATGCGTGCACGGTCCGCACGCCTGGCACTTCGCCGAGCCACTCGATGCGAATCGACTGCGGCTCGTCGAGTGCGTCCTGCAGCGCGCATCCTAGCACTGGCGCCTGTGTGGCAGCAATTGATGTGGTACTGCAGCAACCGTGCATGAGCAAGTGTGCAAGTGTCAGGTTGCTGCTGCCACCATTACGTCTGGACACAACAGAGTCGCTGCCTGCGATGCAACGCACCTCGAGTCGATCGTTGCACGCACTGACATTTCTTCTACTAGTTGCAGCAGCACGTGCTGGAGCGCACCGAGCGGTCTAGCGGGAAGCGTCACGCGCCACACAGCGCCGCTCGCCGTCGCGACGAAGAGCTGTCGCGCATCGTCACTGCTGCTCGAGCTCGTGGCATCGCAAACATCTGCGATTGGCTCGAGTGCGCGGATCACACACTACGCGAGCGAGCATGTAGATAGACAAGTGAGCATGTAGATAGACAAGTAAGCATGTAGTGTAAGACGTGAGAGCGTGATGCATCAAGTGTGGTTGCCTTTGTGACGCCGTGCAGATCCGCATGTTGCACCACACGCACCGTCACAACACCGTTCACGATGTAGTGCACGACATGCGCGCGTAGCTTCACAGCGAGATGCAACAGAGATGAAGAAGCGCTGCGGATCGCTGCAACACGCGGCCGCCGCTCAGTCACACGCGCGAGCTGCACCGCGAACTGCGCGCCATCGCTAATGTTGTCGTCTGCTGAGCGCATTTTGGTTGAGGTTGTTGCTGCGTGTATCATTTGTGTAAACTACTTGGTTTCGCAGACACACAGCAGAAATGTATGAAACCGTGCGAATTTACTGGTGCAACATACAATTGGGTTATGTATACTATACAATCCAATTGACCATCACTCGGTGTCGTAGTTTGCACGGATAGCGTACTATTAACGAATTAGCGTTCCGACTACATGTTATCCGCTGGTATTCATATTCAAACAGGCGTTATGTTTCGTACACTAAGAGATACTCATGTGGATCGGACGTCACTTGGAAACGCGTTCTTGCTCGTGTTTAGAATCGAGTCGCCCGCAAGACGTATGTAAGACGCACGCAAGACGCAATATGTATCCACTTCAAGCGTTCGTATCAAGTATAGTGAGACAGAATCTTGTGTGCAACCATTCGCACAAAACGAATACGACGACATCGATGGCGTACAAGTGGATCGCTGATAAATCGTTGCGTTTGCGCATGCATTTCCCAGTCAAATGACGATCGGCCGCCTACCGCATCGTTTTGCGTAGCCAGTGTCATGAAATAGCCACTTGTATAATTGGCAAAAAAATGATCGTCATTTTCCCTTCATTCTAATGATATGTGTGAATGTGCTTTCGCAGACGGTGCATAGCAACGTATGAAATACTTCCAGTCTTATCTCGTAATGTATTAATCAAATTGATATCTCGCAAGTTTGGTACAGTGTCGACACCATGTCGCGGTGGTCCTGTCACCTGTCTTGGACAAATTCGGATTTACCTAAAACTGAGTGTCATTGAGGTGGAAATATATTGTCGATTGTATTTAAAGGAAACTGCTTGTTGATTATAATTAACGTGTCTGCATACCTGGAAGGTCCTTTTTGTGCCCGCATCTTCCTACTCAGGATTCACTCTCCACCTATAGCGCCGCATCGCGACAACTGGTCGATGACTTGAATACTGCCGTCGATGAAGTTCTCGCAGTACTGCTCCACCGTTGAGCCAAGGTTGCACCAAAGGTGGATAAATACACAAACTTGTCAATGATAACATGATAGCGATCCGCATGTTTACACCACATGATTTGAACGTACACCGCGCATGGTTTGGACGCCGTTGTGGTCATCTTGGGAAGCTGCAGAATTGGAAATGATCCGCAGACAGCAGTTTTTGGCTACCACTCCGAACTGCAAAGCATCAGCTAAACAGAATATACGGCAATGCCGACCATCCCTCAATGCTCTGATGTTTCTCTTAGCGATCATTCAAATTGCTAATAACGAATCGTTGAACAAAACGGATCTTGACTTTCCAACCCGCAACGAATAAAAACGCTCGCTAGGATATATTGATACGTATTATATTGCACTTATGAATACATAGGTGATCCCAAAATGCGGTGAACCAACAAGATATATGAATATGAATTTTTGTAACTGTTCTAAAGCATAGATGACATTCGGTCAAATTTGTCCACAATTGTTGCACAACATTCAGTACTATATTTTCAATATTTTTTTACATCCGTGTGGGGTACAAATGATATAACATTGTGCACTACTGTACCGATTTTTTATCGAATATAATATCAAATACATGTTACAATACCACAAAAAATAGCGAGCAGTTCGGTTTGTGCTTTGCAATTCAATGGTGTTGGTATCAAGGGCTCGGTACTGGCGTATCAGCAATTCAAAGTCTGTTGTTGCTGCAGCTAACCACGTGCATGTATGCTACCGCCAAGTACAGTCTTTAACCCAACTCCTTCCACCGAGTCCGTGACTTCATGATTCTTGTCTGCCACCTCCGTCGCTGAGTCGGTGTCTGCTGCGACACTACAGATACTGTTGGCCTCATTGCTAATGTTATACAGATGTCGCTTGAAAGTATTTGGATCAAAATCTTGATAGTATCTTCCCATCATCAAAAAGTGCTTGCCGTAGTTAATTCGTTTGTTGAGCTGTACCGAGGAGACATATGTATTTGTCACTCCTACAATGCATCAGTTAAACAGATTACATGACAATGCCGACATTTCATTATATGACAGTGCCAACATTTCGACGTTCACGTATAAACATTACAAGGTCACCGATGATAGAGTAGAACTTGTAAACGTCCACCCTGTGACCTATATTTTGTCATTTAATAAATACAACAGAAGCTCGCCAATGAAATCGAAACAAATGTAACAGCTAGGGAAAGTGTGCACTAAAGCGTCATGTATACTAGGCCTCATAGATTATTGGGTGAAGGAGAAGAAAAGTTGCAACACACGCGACCTCACAGCTACTACAGAGAAGATGAAGACACATTTCAACACCCAACGCATAGGTGATGGTAACCTGCTGCTTAACGCGGCGCTGTCAGATGTGTTTTTATTGGACGATCTGACCAACTACTGTTAAAGTTCATTTTCGTGGTCACTTCATTTACAGAAGAATGTTCTCGATCGATGGCGGTGTATATTGAAGTCGAGATCATATATTAGCAATACCACCATACACCACGTGGGTTACTGGTCGCGAGGGCGTCCTTGCGACTGCAGCGCTTGCTGGAGATCTATCAATCGATGACTTTTCAATGATATATTTTTTAAACAGCTCTTCAATTTCAGTGACTTGGTCACATTTTGATGCTGCTACCAAGAAGAATGTGATCTGTCGATGGCTTGTGTATCTATGGCAGAATCACGTTTCTGTGCTTTTATCAATACTGTCTTTATATTTTTTTCGTACAGACAAAACAGTTCAACACACATAAAATGACACGTACAACGTTTTTGGATTTACATTGGTACAATGTTAATTCTGCATCTGCGAATACACACTACAACCACAGTAAATTAGACCATTTTGATTGTGTGACTTGTGTACGCTGACTCGTCCGAGTGGCATTACAGATAAAAATAACGACGGACGGTGGCAGCTGACATCACGTCAGCGTCCAATATGATAATGTTTGTGTATTGTAGTTGGCTTGTTCAACAATAACTCTGTCGAGCGTATGCGAGTCCATTTATATGTCGCTGCTAAAGTTGTGATCTAGTTGAGTGCACAGGTGCAAGTGGTATATATTTCATGTATTATGTTGCTCATTTACCAACCATACAAAATAGACACAAATGCTAGATATATCTATATGGGTTGAAAACCGCCTACACACAACGCGCTTTGAGCACAAAGAGCGCACTTAGAGCGCACTTAGATCGCTTGAGCGCACTTATCAAGTACAGTGAAATGGAATTAAAGCGCTGCCTGTTTTTCGGAAATATACAAGCACTCACGCCGCTCGTTCGACAAGCGCTCGCTCGACAGGATGGACCGACTTCCACTTGCTGTACTTGCGCACGTGTTCGAGCTGCTCACGGCAACGGACGTGGCGCAGCTGACTGCGACGTGCGCAGCGCTGCAACCGCGCGAGCGTATGGTGCAGGATGCGATTGCGCTCGTCGTGAAGCACCGGTTCGGCGACGTGCTCGCCAGCCTGCGCGAGGATGACGCGTCGTGGCCGCGCTCGGTCGCTGTGTTGCGCGCTGCCGAGGTGCTGACGCTCAAGAAGTGGCTCGCGAGCGCAGCCGTACAGTCGTACGAGGACGCGTCATGTAGTGCGAAACCGAGCGTCGTCGTGAGTCGCGCGTGGCTACTCGCGTGGAAGAAGCGTTGTCTTGCATACGAGCACTTTGTGCAGCAGTTCCGCCCAACCAAGCGCAAGCAGCGCGAGCGTCAGCAACAGCAGCAGGCGCGCAGCAAGGCAGCACAGCGGGCTCGACAGGTAACGACAGCAGCCACAGACTCGACGCTTGCGCTCGCGCAGCTCGACGCCGAAGCCGCTGCGACGCGCGACGCAAGCGCACTGATCGTATGTCCACACGACGCGATGCTGCCACTTGCGCTGTGCGTCGGCCGCGCCAAGCGTGCGGTCGTGTCGCGCTCCGTGTTCAGCCGCCTCGCATTGTACGCAACCGACGCGCGTGGCTTTGCGCTGCCGGCAGCTGTGTGTGAAGTGTGCGAAGCGGCTGAAGTTGCGAAGACGCAAGCAGCCGAGGCGCTGCAGCAGTCGCGCTTCGAGTCGCAGATCGCCGGTTCGAACGACCTGCTCGACTTACTGCTGCGCAAGTCGGGGTACCCGAACGAGCTCTTCTCACCAGCGAGTTCGCGCGGCCATACGCACGTGTCGCTGAGCCACTTGGGCGGCAAGTCGTACTTCCTCGTGCCCAAGCGCTGGCTCGTCAAGTGGCGAAGCTTTGTGCGCTGCACGGCCAACGCGTACCCGGGTCCCGTGCTCAACGCCGAGCTCGTGTGCACGGCGCACCAGCGCAACGTCGTGCCGCCGTACATTACGATGTTCCTCTCTGGTTTCTCGATCGAGCAGTCGCTGCAGGCATCACAAGCGTACGTTATCGGTCGTAGCTGTGTATTTGTGACTATTTATGAGTATTTGTAACAATATGTAACAGTGCGGACTGACACAGTGTGCCGCCATTCCTCACCCTGTCGTCTACAACATCGCAGACTCGGTACATGCGCGTCCAAGCAGTACGAGATCGTGACAGCCGCCGAGTGGGAAGCGCTGCACGACCGGTACTGCGCCGAGTACGCCGTTGGCTTTGCAGTCCACGACGGTTCGTACCACTGGCAGACGCCCGAGTGCCACGTGTGTTACTACGGCATGGGCGGCTCGGGCACCGAGCGGCGCAACGCAAGTCGCTAAGCGATGTGTATACACTAATGGCGCCAGTGCGATGCGATAGAGAGAGAGAGACATCTCATAGATGACGACTCGGCCACGCTGGTTCATTGCGTGTGTATACACACCTGCATGTCCCTAGCGATCGCTTTCACCAACTACTCCCCACTGAACTGAGCTGACATTGAAGAGCTACTGGGCGTCCTGCGGGTTCACTCGACTCGCTGCAGACTGTTCGTGTAGCGACGCTCTCTCGCTGTCCTCCTCGACCTCGTGCTCGTTGTCGTTTTCGGCTTCGACGAGCTCGGGCAGGCGAAAGCTGTCGACTGCGACCGGCAGCGCGAGCCCTTCAAGCGGCACGCACATATCACCATCATCGAGCGCTGGGTGCTGCTCTGTAGCCTCGAGCTTGACGCGCCGAAAGGCCTCGAGCATCGCTGGGACGCTAAAGTCCACAAAGTTGAGCTGCCCAAAGTGCGCCTGCTGCGCTTCGTAGCACGCGTAGCCAAACGCGCGGCGCCAGCGCTTGACGACCTCGGCGCGGATGCGCGCTTTACGGTCCGCGCGGTCTTCGAGGAAGATCCGTCGCGACTCGAGCATCGCGTCGCGCAGGATCATGCCGAGACCAAAGAGCGTGACGGCGACGCACGTACCGACGAGCAACAGACTTAGTAGGCTCTTGTTGATCATCGGTTCGTCGTGGAGCGCGTCGAGTCGGATCATGACGCCGAGCCAGAGCGTGAGGAAGAGCTGGAGCTGCGTCACGCTCGCGATCAGGTTGTCCGAGTAGTCGCCGTACGGCTGGAAGAACAGGAGGAACCACATCGTCACGAGGCTGAAGATGCGAACATGAAAGTACAAGGGTCATGTGCGGGTGGTGAGTGCATCGCTACCTGTCGAGCTAGTAATGGACAGAGGTAGACATAGAGACATCGTGAAGTGTTGACGCACCAGACTGTGATCGCGAGGAGCACTTGTTCGACGCTGCCGTTCTGCACAAACACGATGACGCCACTGAGGAAGAGCTTGCGCGAGAGGTCGACGACCTCGAACCACCAGTACTCCTGCGAGTCTGTGAACATGAGAGTGATAGGCGAGCGATTGACCAAGCAGAGCGTCAAGTAGCTGTCAGTATACGCGCCAGACGTTAGCAGTAGTTGCTGCTACTACTGCTTCCGCACGAGTGAGCGAGTGCAGATGCGACGTACAGTCTGCGTAGATGAAGCCGAGACGCGCTTGGACAGTCGAGTCCTGTGCGTATACCGCCATTGCATAGCGAACGTCATGAGTCGCATGCATCAGTAGCTCATATGTGTCACATACACACATACCGTGAGGTTCTTGCGCTTCATGTACTTGGCGAGCTCTTCGTCCTGGACGTCGAGGTTGTCCATGTTGGGCACGCACACACCGTCGAGTGCGTGCTGCTCGCGCACTTCGTTGAGCCACTTGGTGCGCAGCCGCCGTGCTGGTGGCTTGCGGAGCAGCCGGAGCCGCTCGGCGACGCCGCGGTCCTGCGCAAGACGAATGAGGATCCAGAAGAAGAATGGGATGCCGACGACCCAAACGACGACGCCGACGATTGCGAGCACGCCAAAGATCGCCCACGTCGAGTTGTAGCACACAATGCGGCGGTCAACAACGAGGTACCGCACGTCGCCGACCTCTTGGCAGTTAAAGATCATCAAGATCGTCTTCGATACAGTCGGGTACAGCACGAGCGCGACCCAGCAGTAAAGCTTCAGACACTTGTTCCGGTACGTGAGGTAGTTCATGCGGAGCTTGACGCGCGCTTGCCAAACACGCAAGTTGCTCCGCACCGTGCGCTCAAGGATCGTGCCGCTCAGCCTGTGCTTTGTCGGACACTCCTTGTGCACGGACCGAAAGAGCCCAAGCTTGGGCGTCTTGACCTGGGACATCCCATACTCGCGCTTCAGCCGCCGCGTCTCCAAGCGCACAGCAGTCGCACTCGCACGGCGACTCGCACGTCGACTCACTGGGTCGGATGGTCCGTATACCTGTTGGAGCTGCTGTAGACGCTGGTCGGCGCGAAGTTCCTGGCGGCCACGCCACCAGACCTGCGCGAGTCGGAGCGGGTTCAGACTCGCTTCGTCGTTGCGCACAGCCTCGCTCTCGAGCACTGGGAGACCGCACTGGAGGCAGTTGCGCGGAATGAGCAAGAGCTTGGCGCTATAGCTCCGCATGCCAGCGTAGAAGTAGATCGTGATGACTGAGAGCGTCGCGACGACGAGGATGAGCGTGATGCTGCAAGTGCGCAAGCATATGCGCATGAGTGTGCAAGAGAGCAGATTGAGTGAGCGATCTGCGATAGAGTACGCTGTGGCATCCAATAAATCTACCAATCTACACAGTCAAGACCGAGAGATACGTACGCAAAGTCAAAGTAGTACGTCGTCGAGATGACGCAGTCGATGCCAGCGATCGCCACGAGGTCCTGCAGTGCGTCGTCATCGCAACAGTCAGGTCACCACGTACGCAAGCAGCCACTCATTGACCCATCCAACCAACCACCAATCAATCAACCATCCACGCTGTCAGTCAACTGCAGAAGTGCAGGACCGAACGTACGAGATTGAACTGCTGCGAGATCGTCATGATGCGCTGAAGGTCGTACGACCACTTGATCACGAACGAGTCGCGAAAGTTGCCAAAGATCTGGAAGAAGCCGATGAAGATCTTGAACTTACCCGGCTTGATCGAGATGTGCCGCAATGGCGGCTCGACCTCGATGCCAAAGAGCGCGGTCGCAGTCGCTGTCGGTGTGCGCTTGCATCGGCTCACGAGCCGCTTGAAGCACGCGAGCACGACACCCAATAGACGGCGACCCCGCGCTTTTGCGATCTGTAGCACGCTCTGTCGCCGTTTGATCTCGACTGGTGGCTTGAAGCGCCGATCGGCTTCGGCCTTCTCGAGCAGCGCGATCTCCGTGAGGTCGCGCAAGTAGAACCGCACAGCGACGATCGCGACGACGATCGCGAGCCCGAGCCCGATCGGGATCACAAAATTCTGCCACCGGACCGATGCGCGCACTTCTGCTGTTGCCTCATCACACGCTGTTTCGTTCGGTGGGTCGGGTGGTCGGTCGGTCGTTTGGTTGGTCGGGTAGCCGTGACATCCACACATAAATGAGACACCAGCATCAGTCAAGTGCTGCTGCGTCATGGCGTATCACGGCACAATTCATCTGCACCACCAGTCATCAGCAAGAGCAGCAGCAGCAACGGGACGTACGCAGACACGAGTTATCTCGCACTTTCTTGTACCGATCGGCGCAGACCGAGCAGATCGCTTGGTCGTACCCCTCGGCGCACGAGCTGTTGGCCGACTGCTGCGCAAACGCCTCGACTGTGACGTCGGACTGACACGCACCAGCGACCTGTTGACATGAACAACAACAACAGCAGCAGCGACTACACGTGAGCATCACAGCCACGATGTCTGAGTGCGCACGCCCACACTGCTGTCCTGATCATCTCTGCTCGTTTCGGCGCCGAACCTCGCAGACGTAGAACGCCTTGTTCGCAATACACGAGAAGACGCGGTCGGGTGGCCAGTACTTGGCAAACTCGGTCGACGTCCCGCACGCAAAGAGCACATCCGAGATGTTTGCGCCCGGTGTTGCGTATGTCTTGCACGGGTCATCGGTTGCCCACTGCGCCGGGTCGCACACACGCGCGCGGTGTGACTGCGGTGCGTTGAAGAGGTAGAAACCCTCGGCCGTGCGCGGCGACGTCGTGCCAACTTCGACACCGAGCGTCTCGGTCGCGCGGCGCACAGTCATGTTGCAATGCGCACCCGGAGGACAGTCGTAGCACCGGAGTCCGTCCATGCTGTTCATGAGTAGCAGCAGCACCGCAAGCAGTTGTGAGCCGATGCAACTGTATGGTCATGCTCAGCAACACGGTTGACCGCAGGCACGCAGATAGTGACAGTACCTGTACTTGTTCTTTGCACAGCGTGAGCACTTGTTGCTGTCGAGTACGCATTTGCAGTGCAGCAACAGCGAGCGTATGGATTGGATATGATAAGGCGATCCGCAACCACGACAAACAGCAGCCAGTCACGCATCCTCCAAGACAATATCACAGATTGTCACACACTGCTACGTTTACACACAGACACACGCAAGCAACGCACTCGTTGTCGGTCGAGAAGCCAGGCTCGCACGGCCGTACGTTCACGGTCTGGACGAACGTGATCGCCTTTTCGCGTTGCGGCAGCGCGCACGTCACTTGGAGCTCGTGCGTCGCGTTCTTTGGCTCGGTATGGAACACAGCGTCGCGGTACGTGATCGTGCCGTCGATCGCTGTGACGTAGTCCTGTGGCTTGAAGTCGACGCGCTCGCCGTCGTCGTTCACGACAGCTGAGACGATGCATTGCGTCTCGCTGTCGAGCACTTCGACTTGACTGTACAGATCGAGCGTACTCAAGCGCGGCCACACGGGGCGGCTGTGGGCGACGCTCACGTTCACTGCGTCGATCGGCTTGAACGACTCTTCGTCGGCTGGCTCGAGCGCTGCGAGGCCGCTGTACACTACCGGCGGCCACCACAGCACGCTCACGTTGCGCGTGTTCGTTGCAATGTTGTACAGCGTGTTGTTCACGAGCGTACAGGACGTACACGGCGACACGGGCGCTGCAAACGCTGCGTACGTGAGCCAGAACATACATCCGCCGCTCGGCGCCATGTTGTGTGCGCACGTCACGCGCGCGGTTGCGACACCTTGTGTCGATTCGTAGAAGAACGCGCCGCCGCGTGCGCGCGCACTGTTGTATATCAGCTCCGAGTCTGTGAGCGTCAAAGCGTTCGCGGCCTCGACGTACACGGCACCGCCGAACTCGCCCGTGTTGGACGTGAACACTGACGTCGTGACGTTGAGCCTCACGTGGTCTGCGACAAAGAGCGCGCCGCCGCGGAGATTCGCTGCATTGCTAGCAAACACTGCGCTACTGAGCTGTACAGTGCATGCATCCGCCATCGAGACGGCGCCGCCGCTCGTTGCGCTATTGAACGTAAAGCTCGAATCGTGCGTGATCGCGACTGCTGCTGTGACCGCGATCGCGACGGCACCGCCGATCTGGTCAGCGCTGTTGCCAAAAAACTCTGTGCGCACGATCGATGCCGTGCTGTTGCGGTCCACGAGCAGCGCGCCGCCGACGATCGCCGTATTGTTGATGAACGAACTGTTTGTGATCGTGACGTGGCCGTCCTGCGTCGCAACGGCGCCGCCGCCCTCGTTCTTGCCCGTGGCCGAGACGCCGCCGTTCGAGATGTAGTACGTGTTGGTGCTATTGAGATATGCATCGCGACCAACGTACACGCCTGGAATGACATACGCACACACACATGCAACAGCGACGACGTTAATCTCGACAGCGCAAGCGTTCGCACTCAATCGATGCGCACACATACATGCAGTCAACCCTCGGCACATCACAGAGCGTATGTGTGTGTGTGTACGCACCGCATCCGTTCCCTTTGGCGCGATTGCCCATGACGAGCACAGTGTCGAGTGTCGCGCCGACCGTGTCGCCCGTCTCGAGGAAGATCGCGCCGCCCGAGTCATCGGCGACGTTGTTCACGAGCGACGTGTTGACGAGGTCGACGCAGGCTTCGTCCTGGACGAAGATGCCGCCTCCAAAGTTGCTCGACGCTGTTACATGCGATCGATGATAGCAGTTGGTGCACGCACCGCCACCGCTGTAAGTCGCCTCGCGTTCCATACTTCAGCACTCACTCCTCGTACAGCGTGCATCTAGTAAGTCAGTCAAGCCATCATCACATCCAGTACGCACTGCTTGCGCTGATCGCCGTTAGGTTGAAGTACGCCTTTGCGTTCAGCCCCGAGACGAACACGCTGCCGCCCGACTCATTCGCGCGGTTGTTCGAGAGCTCCGAGTTGACGACGTGCAGCGTCGCAGACGCTTCGACCGACGCACCACCGCCCGATTCGGCGCTGCCAAACGTCAAGTACGACTTGGCAATCGCTAGTTCCGTGTTCACGTCACGGATGAACACGAGGCTGCCACGTCGCGCCTCGAGTTTGAACGCAGCGTTTGCTTCGTTCGCAACATATACGCTGCCTACGATGCGCTCGAAGAACGCCGTCCAGCCGACTGTCAGCCGGTCTGGGTCGCACGTGACCACGGACGCGTCGACCGATGCGTTCGACGCGCTGTCGACTGCTATCGAGCCGCCATAGAGCGCCTGGTTGCGCAGGAAGAGGCTCGTTGCGATCCGCACGGACGCCTTTGTGAGTACGTAAACGCCGCCACCGACGCCCGATTCGTTATGCGTCGCACGGTTCTCGAGCACGAGCAGCGAACTCGCAACGAGCGTCGCGCTTCTCACACGGATCGCACCACCGTCATTCACAGCCGTGTTGTTGTAAAACACACTCGCTGTGATGTTTACAGTCGCAAGCGCTGCTGTCGCGCTCTCGGCGTTCAGTCCAGCGCCGTTCATGGCCACGTTGTGCACAAAGCCCGAGGCGCTAATTGTCGTGCTGTTCGTCTGATCAACGAACACGCCGCCACCGAGCAGCGCAGCGTTGTACGCGATCTCGACGCGTGCGACCGACACGCTGCCACGACCTGAGATGTACATGCCACCGCCTCGACCGTTCGCGATCGTGCCGTTCGTGATGCGGAAGCCCGACAGCTGACACATCGATGCGCATTCGATGAGTACGTTCGCGCCGTTCGCCGTGTCGTTCGTGACGCCATTCGCAACAAGTACTGAACGCTGCGACGCGGAATCGTTCCACTCAGTCACGATCGCCGCGGTTTTGGCAGCTGCGCTCGTACTGATGTACAGACCACCGCCGTTCTTGGCTGCGTTGCGCTGCACGACGAGGTTCGAATGGTAAAGAGTGCCTTGGTACACTGCGAGCCCGCCGCCGGCTTGTCCAGCTCTGTTCCACTCGACCAGTGAGTCTGTGGTCACACAGGTCGCATCGGTGCCGATGTACATACCGCCACCAAGGCTTGTCGCCGTCGCGTTCCGCATGACAATGTTCGCCAAGACGCATTTGTCGGCATACTCGACCGCGATGCCGCCGCCGCTCGTTGCTGTGCCGCCGACAATCTCGACGACTGAGATCGACGCGTTCGATCCAGCCATGTACACGCTGCCACCGAGGCTCGACGCATTGCTCAGCGTCAGGAGTGCGGCCGCTGACGATGACGATGAGCCACTTTCAGGTGGCGCGAACGACGACGAGTCCAAGTACACGCCACCACCCAAGTTGGCTGAACACGCCGCGACACGCACGCCGTCGTGGACTGCGCGGGTCGTCTCAAAATACGCGCCACCGCCTGCACCAGTCGGTGCGATGCACGACGTGATACTGACGTTGTGCAGTGCTAGGTCGCTGTCTATGGCAAAGATACCGCCACCGCTCGTCTGCGCACTGTTGCCGCTAACGACTGTCTCTGCGAGCGTAACGTTGCCAAGCAGTGCTGCGCCACCACCGCGAAAAGCACGGTTGGACGTGAGTGTCAGCGTCCCAACGACCGACGTGTTTTTCGCAAAGAGTCCGCCGCCGCGTGCTGCCGTGTTGTTTGCAGCTCGCACGTTCGTGATCGCGAGGTCACACTCTGAGGCGTAGATGCCGCCACCGTCGCCCGACGCGTTGTTGTTCGTGATCGCCAGCTCGACGAGACGCGCTTGTGTGGCCGCAAAGATGACGATTCCAGCTCCGATTGATGCCGAGCAGGCTTGGATAGTAGCGCCAACAAGCTCGCTGCTTGTGTTGTTGAGCGCAATGCCGCCGCCTGAGACCGACGCGACACTGTTCGAGATCGTCGAGCCCGAACCGTTCAGCGAACTCGAATCTACAAGCACGCCAGCACCGTGCGTAGCGCGACACAATGCCACAGCCGAGTTGAGCAGCTGCAGCGCACTGTCCGAAGCGACGTAGAGGCCGCCACCGAGCGGCGCTACGCAGTTGCGCAGATTGACGCTCGAGAGTGTGCTCGAGCTCGCAGTAAACGCAGCGCAGCCGCCGTTCGTATGCGCAGTCGAGTCCACGATCACAAGTCCAGTGATCCGAGAGCGTGTCGATCGGCCAAACAGACCGCCACCAATGCCTGTGCGCACACACATACACACGCACATTCAAGAGTCGACAGTCATCGAGTGACGCGTCCGTCAGTACACGAAACGCACTAATACAAGGTGTGCAGCACCGCACGCAGCAGTAGCCACTCTCGATCAAGACCTACCGGCAGTGCAGTTCTCGACGACAGACTGTGCGTCAAACACGAGACTCTCGTTCGTCGTGACGAAGAGTCCACCGCCAACACCGTCGATCGCCGTGTTGTCGCGGATCCTCGTTGCTGTCATTGTAAGGGTCGCTCCACTGAGAACCGCGACGCCACCGCCATCTGAAAATGCAGCGTTCGCCTTGACGTCAAGCGACGTGAGCGTTACAGCAGCCGACTCGAGTGCCATGCCTCCGCCCACGCTCGCGCGGTTCGTCCACACGTCCACGTGCGCGACCTCGATCGCTCCCGATGTGAGGAATGTGCCGCCACCGCGGTTCGTCGCTTCGTTGTTCTCGATCACTGCGCCACCGCCAGTGCTCGTGATGGAACTCACTCCAGTCACGTAGAGCCCTCCGCCGTCGACAGCAGTACAGTTCGTGACGTGGACGTTGTTCATCGTGAGCGCGACCGTGTCGAGGAACAACGCGCCGCCATCCTGTTGCGCCGCGCTGTCTCGGACCGTGCAGTTCTCGAGTGTGACGACCGAATTGGACGCAAAGATCGCTCCGCCAGACTCGAACGCGACTACATCGCGAATCACGAGGCCGCTGAATCTGCAGCCCGTGCTCGACGTGATCTGGACTGCTGCGCCACTCGACGCAGCAGTGTTGCGGAGCGTCAGGTCGACGAGTGCGACGTCGTTCGCACTAGTGATCGAGACGCCGCGGAGCGTGCGCTCGCAGTCGATGATCGTCACGCCCGCGCCACGAAGGCCTCGAATCGTGAGCGACTTGGTCACGACCAGGTCGCAGTTCGCTGCGCCACTGTACGTGCCCGGGTAGATGAGAAGCACCTGCCCTGGCGTCGCCTTTGCGACTGCACGCTGCAGCGTCTGCACTGCTTTTGGCGCCGTCCCACTCGGAGACGAGTCCATCATCTCGCCCGTGCCCTGCACATCGTCGCCGTACTTACTGACGACAACAACGTTGCTCGGTGGCTCACGGCACACGGGATCGCAGTTCATTCCGCACGTCGCCAAGTCACGAGGACACACGACTTGATTACTGCAGTCTTCGCCGACAAATCCGGTTAGACACACGCACATGCCGCCGATGCACGCGCCGCTGTTCGAGCAAATCGCTGGTCCGGGGCACGGCACGACGCGAGTCTCGACGCCCGACGTCGACGACACGACCTCGTACTCGATGACAATCCCCGCATGCGTGATACTGGCGTCCGAGCTGAACGCGACGACGACTGCATCGACTGGTGTCTCGGTCGAGAGCACGAACAAGCCGTCGCGGCGACAGCCACCGCTCCAAAGCCGACGCGTGACACCGTTCGTGATTGCGTCTATCTGGACGCGATCAAAGTCACATTCGAGCGAGAACAGCGTCACCTGCAAGCGTGTGCATGCACAAGCACAAAGTGAGTCAATCGATCGTATGAATGCGCGCTGTTCACGTGCTCTGTTATAACAGCGCAACCACCGCAATGCAAGCAAATGCAACGAACATTCAGCGCAATCACTGCTCGAGACGACGGCACGATGCGCCACTGCCGCGACTGCTCGTTCGTGTAGTTTTGTAATCGGATGTAGCCCTTCACGCCGCCACACTGGAACTCATCACTGCGTGAGCCGGCAGGTGCTACTGTCACGGTAAACGTCGTCGGCTCGCTCGCAACAGATAGCACGCCATTTGTGCCATTGGCTCGCAGTGTGTACGTGTACGTGCTGCCAACGACGACGTTGCTGTCGTCAGCATACGTGTTCGGTCCGTTGTAGACTTGCTGGCCGTTGCGCAAGAGCATATAGCTCGTGACGTTTTCCATTCCGTCCCAGTAGACAGACACATTTGACCGGGACGCTGTGCCGTCGTGCAGTCAAGTTACTCGTCAGTCATCGAAACACGCGCGCAGATGTACTGACGTTCAGCGCTGTGTACAAGCAACGCCATCGTCACGCTCGCATACGCACCGCATCCGACCACCGGCGGCTGTGGCTGTCCATCAAACCGGGCGGTCGTAAAGTACACGCGGTTGCTCGCATTGCCCAAGTCGCCATCGGCCCCTTTGGCAGCCTGCACATACATACATTGCAGCAGGTCACTACCGGTGTCAGATAAGGTCGCTTCGCACCTGCATTCTCGCAACATCAGGTACAGTCGCGCAACGCACGATCGTGGCAAAGTAGTGCGTGTTTGCCGCCAAGTTAGGCACCGTCGCATTCGTGGTATCGATAAGCACCGACGTTGACGCGACACTCGCACTTGGCTGCGGCGATGTCGCGTAGACATCAACTTGGTAACCTTCGATGTAGTTGCCGCCAAAGTCGTCACACGGCTGCCACACGAGCGACACAGACGAGGTCGTGACAGCAACGATCCGCGGGCTTAGCGGTGCACTGGGCCGCGTCGGCACCGTTGTCATGTTCACAAAGGGCTCGCTCGGACGCGACGCGCCGATGCTGTTGTACGCAGTCAGCACAGCTGTGTACTCGACGAGCGACTCGAGATGGCCGACTTTGCACGAGTGGATGATGCCTTCACACCGACCAACTTCGACACCGACCGACGTCACTGTTATTGTGTACGATGTCAATGGGACGCCACCCGTGTCCACTGGATCGATCCAACTGAACGTAATCGATCCGCCCGTGATGATCGTAGCATTCGGTCGTGCAGGCTGATCGGGCGGGCCTACATCAGCGGTTGTGGCGGTCGTCGCGTCGGTCAGTGAACTACTACCGGCTGCGTTGCCCACCGTGAGTGCAAACGAGTATTCTGTCGTGGGCTGGAGACCGCCGACTTGGATATACAGCAGCGCGTCATCCTCGACCTCTAATCGTCGGTGCACAGCCATCGATCTTGCGGCCGCTCGATCGTTCGCGACGAGTCCTTGCACGCCTTCGTCGACCAACTGCAGTCGTTGGCGACTATCGGCGCCAGTAGACGACGTCACTTGAGTGAGCACGTTGACCGAGCTCGGTGTCACGAGAATACCGTTCGTGTAGATCTCGAACGTGAGATTCGCTGCGTCCACACCGCCAGTGTCGACTGGGATCGGGATCGCGAGCGTTGCAGCTCCGCCAGATCTCTTGATGATGCTGATCGACGTTGGTTGTGTCGGCACTGACATAGCTCCGGTCTTGAACGCCGCAACAGCGCCGTCTGTGCCGAGACCAAGCGAGTTGACGGCGTACACTGTGAACGTGTACTCTGTGTCCGCAAGCAAACCGCCGAATGCAAACTCAGTGCCGATCACGTCGACGTCGCGGTTGTTCGCATTCACGATGTAGTGTGTTACAGGGTCACCGCCGTTGTCCTCGGGTGGATCCCATTTCAAGTGGATCATGCCTCCAGTCTCATTAACTCGACTTGGAAGCCCTGTTGGTCCCGGCACGGAGATGTACGTCGTGTTGAGCGTCTCAATAGACGAGTTTGGTGAATACCCGACCTCGTTCAAGCACGAGACCCTGAAGTAGTACGGCGTCTCGCTCTCCAGCTTTGTCTTCCAAAAATACGTCCCGGTGTCGTTGTACACCAGCTTCCATGCCAACGTCATTTCGATCGCGCTCATGTACACTTGATAGAGGATCTTGCCAGCTGTACCGACGTCCACAGGCACGTCCCACTCGACACGGATGCCGCCACCCGTCGCACCCGACTGGATCAGCCGGTTTGTCTCTCTCGGACGCGTTGGCGCGCTCGTCCAGAACCGCGTCGGATTGTCGAGTTGCGGGAGCTGAGGCGAGCACCCCGACACTTCGTTCACAGGCACGTACACGAACTTGTACTCCTTGTTTGGCACCAAACCGCCGATCTCGACTGTCACTTCGAGCTGGAACATGCTGGTCCCGTTGTAGTCGTAAAAGTTCCCAGGAACCTGTAGCAAGCCCCGAGTGATCGTGAGTGCGTGATGTCAGTATGCAAATGTATGCACACAATGCGAACAACGATCGAACAATTAGCTGTACGTTCGCTCTACCCGTACCTTGCCGCCGTTGATGTACAGGTCAATGTCGGTGAGCGAGATCCCACCTATGAACGACACACGCGTAGTAGAGTACACGTCGTATCAAATCGACACAATGAAGGCATGAGAACAGACCTGTCCGTCTAGCCAGCATGCTGGAGACAGCGAACGGTACGAACCTGTGTCGTTTGGCGAGAACACGCGGATGTTGAGTGCGCCACCAGTGGCGTACGACAGGACTGGTGGCGGCGGCAGACCGGGAGGCGTTGGCGAGTCAGTCGTGACATTGATCACACTGCTGCTCTGTCCGCGACGCTGGAGATCGAGCTCGCTGTCTGAGTCGAGAATCGCGCTCTCCAAGATGCTGCTCCACGTCGACAGACCCTGTTTGAACATCACAGCCTCGGGCGTCGCAGTGTCTTGGACATCGGCTTCGAACAGGAACGTCTGGCATGCAACACAGTGATAAGACGATCGGGCGATTGGCCGTCAGTGATACGAATGATACTACGAGCGTGCATGAGTCAGTGTATACACCAAGCATATGTGCATGGACGTACCCCAAAGTCAAACAGCGCGCCAGGTGCCAGTAGTGCAGTCACGTCGTCTACTGTCGTGATGTTGGAGTAGTCGGCGGCCATGACTCCCTTCGTAAGCTTGGTACTGTCGCCATCGATGAGCGTGATCGCAGTGATGTCGTAGTTTGTGCGTGCGGCCAGACTGAACAGCACGACTTGCTTGTCTGTGAGGTAGAAGTACGCCTGCTTGAACCGCTCACTCCGGTTGTACACGCGATAGTAGTACACATAGTCAAGATTGACATGCCCACCTGTAACGAACCACACATACCATCGACGAGGAGCACGACCGTCTTTGTCAGCTACCGACGCACCAGATGTACCCACGTTTTGTACACCTTGCATACGTCGTGTGACAGCCAACATGTGTTCTGGGACGTACCAGTATCGATCGGGAGGTCCCAATCGAGGACGATCGAGCCGCCCGTGCAGTTTCGCGGCTGCGATTGAATCCGAGGTGGACCAGGACGAGACAGCGCGCCACTCGACATGCTGACTGTGTCCGAGGTGTTGCCAGAACCTACAAGATTGACTGCCTGCTCACAAGTGCAGCGTCAGTGCTTCATTGCCACTCGCATACAAGCACCGCATCCAACCCAGTCATACAGAGGGATGGGGTCGATCACGTACCAACGCTTTGACGAGATACTTCGTCTCGGCGTGCCGCACACTCAGGCTGATTACCGTCGCGTTGTCGCTGGCGGTTCCGTTTGCGAGCTGCAGTGCCACAACAAGTAGCAAACATGTGAGTGCATCGACTAAGACTGCCATCACTACCGCTGACGCTGCAGGACTGTACCTGGAATGTCGGATCGCTCGCGAGTGCGACATACACATTGTAATGAAGGATCGGCGCGCCGCCCAAGTCCAGCGGCTCGACCACTTGGATTGTCAGTAGTCCGCCCGTGGCATTCACAAGCGAGATCGCGCCGACAGCGCCTGGCGCCGTGACGTTCGTTGTCGTTTGCAAGATCGCAGCGCTGAATGCTCCGGTACCGACCACGTTGACTGCTGCGACTTGGAGCGCGTACTTAACCTGTGCCTCGAGCCCGGCGAGTGCGTACTCGGTCTTGTTGCCGTTCGAGACAAAGTACTTGGTCGTGCTTCCGCCGTTATCGGCGCGAATCGAGACGTTGTACCGCGTAATCGAGAGGTTCTGCCCTCCGACGTTCAGTGGCAGGCGCCACGCCAACTTGATCAAGCCGCCCGTGGTATCCACGACCGCGAGATCTCGGATCAGCCCAGGCGCAGAGATGTCACCGTCGTCGAGAATCAGCACCGAGACGACCGTCGCAGTCCCGAGTGACCCACCGCCGCTTTCATTGGCCACCTTGAGCGCGAACGATAGGAACGGGAAGTCGTACTTGCTATTGTTATTGATCTGCACGAGCACCGACTGACTCACTTCCCCATCGACGAACGTCACGACTGGGTCCACGATTGTAAAGTCAGCAGGCGTCATTGCTGTCGTCGACTCGCTCACGAGCGGCGACACGCGCACACTCGTGATCGAGCTGTTGCCGCGCAGCCGTCGCAACGGAATCGCGATCGTCCCGGCACTCTCGCTCACCGATACGTTGGAAACCGCAAAGTCGATCGACCCTGCATCGCCGTCGTCGACGATCACGAGTGTTACAGTCGACAGCGGCACTACATCGGATCGGTCTGGTGTCGTGTCCCGCAGCTCGAGCACGAGCTGCATCGGCACTTCTTGGTACACGGCGTCGTTGAGGAGCTGCAACGAAAAGTTCTTGATCGTCTCGCCGTCCTGGAACGTGAACGCACGGCTCGATGCGGCAGGGAGTACATAGTTCACGCCGGCGACGGCTGTGCTGTTCGCTCCGATACTGTACGAGCACGTGACGATACTCGCTGTGCCGTTCACGCGAACGAGCTGCGCTGCCACTGACGTTGCGTTCTCAAACACGCGTGTTTGCAGGAGCTGCAGTACGACTGCGCCGCGCTGTGCAACATCCGTGTCGCCCTGTAGCGCTGCTGTCCATGCACCACCGCCCGCACTGTTGTTCGCTCGCACGCGAACCATGTACGCCGTCGAGGACAGCAGCGCATTGAGCGTCGCGGCACGAGCTGTTGTCGTCATCGTGGCCACTGTTGTGCTCAGTTTCACTTGGTACTCGAGCTCAAACACGACGTTCTCGCCGCCAATGTCGTCTGGACCCTCCCACGCGAACGTGAGCGAGTTGAACGTTCGTGCCACGAGCGCCAGTCCGTACACTGCAGATGGCACCGTCGGATTCGCTGTCCTGGCTTCAACTGCTGCACTCAGTGCGCTCTCGTTGAGCTCCACGAGCGAGACTGCAGTTGTCTGGAACGAGTATACTTTGCTTGCAAGCAACGGGCTGACATCAACTTGGAAGTACCCGCTCGTCTGCACGGTGCGCACGCGCGCGCCATTTTGGTACAAGTTCAGCGCCGTGATGTTCGCGCCGCCAGTGTCGGCCGGTCCACGAAGTGCGAGCACGACGCTTTGCGCAGTGTAGCTCACGATCTCGGGTGGTGGAGGCGCCTGTGGTCGCGTGGCACGACCGTTTGTGAGCGATCGTGTCACTGCTGGTCCAGTGCCGATGCGCGTGACTGCTGCGACCGAGACGTCGTACGTCGTGTTTGCAAAGATGCCGAAGAAGACTGATGACGACTCGATTGTCTGCATCGCAAACTGAACCGCGTCGCCTCGCTTGACTTGGACGTCGAATGCCACGAGCGGTACGCCACCAATGTCGCCTGGCGCGAGCCACTTCATGCTGAGCATCCCGCCCGACGCCGTGGCAGTCAAGTTCCCAGGCACCGCAGGTAGTGTCGCAGTCGTCGTGCGAGCTGCAAGAAATTCGCTTGAAAGCCCTGCGCCATACGAGTTTAATGCTTGAACACTGTACACGTACTCTTGCTCCATGACGAGCCCAGAGGTATCGACGTACGTCGTGGTTGGGTACAGCTGCGTGCCATTGAGTTGGCTCAACACCTTGCTATCGCGGCTGACGTAGTAGCCTGCAAGTGCTTCACCGCCCAAATCCACTGGCGCGATCCACGAAAGCGTGATCGAACCTCCCGTGGCATTCACGAGCGTGACGGCGGTTGGTGCACCTGGTGCAGAGACGGTGGCTAGCGTCTTTTTGAACAGCACTGGCGAGCGCACGCTCGAACCGGCCAAGTTGGTCGCCATGACGGCGTATCCGTACGTCCTGTTCGGAGCGAGCGATCCACGTCGGAACTGCGTCTGCGTGCCGTTGTACAGCGCTGCACCAGCCTCAGAGAAGAGCACGTAGCTCACGCTGAAGTCGCCACCGTTGTCGTCTGTTGGGGACCAAATGATCGTCTGCATGCCCGCAGTGCTGCCGCTCACGTTGAGGTTCAGCGGCACAGCTGGCACGGAGACGTTCGAGGTCGTGGCGTACGCGACGCGGTAGACTGCAAACGCGCTTGGTCCAACGCACGCGCTGATGTCATTGACAGGCACGACATAGAAACCATAGGCTGTCGTGGCGTTCAGACCCGAGACTTTTGCAGTCAGCGTCGTCGCTTGCGTGCTTGCGTTCACCACGAGCTGCTTGTACTGCGTCACGACGTCGAGCACAGCAAAGAACTTGATCTCGTAGCTCGTGACGTCGATGCCACCAAAGTCAAGTGGGACACCCCAGGACAGCAATGCTGAGCCGCCAGTCGTTGCCAGCACCGTGACGTTGCTCGGTTCGTCCGGCAGTGACGTGAACTTGGTCTTTGCAGTCAGGACGTCGCTGTACTCACTCGTACTCTGACAGATACAAGGTGCACGCAAACCATCGCAGTGAGTCCACAACACCATCAGCCAACTGCTGCGACGAGATCGACGCATACAAGGCCATGCACACACACACACAAGTCCATATCAACATGTACGTACCACTGCGCTTGCGACTCTGTACTTGAGCTTGTACTCGGTCGAGTACGCAAGTCGACGCAGCACAACGCTCGCATTCGGACCGTCGTACACATCGGTGAACACGGTCGGGAACTGCTGCGACGTCGCCGACAGCACGAACCGCGTGGCGCTGAGACCTCCCATGTCGAGCGGCAGAGGCAAATAGAGCAAAAGCGCGCCGCCAGTCGAGTTCGTGACGCTCACGCCTGGCGGTTTGCTCGGCGTCGATGCAGCGCGCGTTGTCACTGCGAGCGGCAGCGTCTTGAAGCCCAGCAGAGCCTCCGAGTTCTGCGCCTGCACGGCAATGCTGTAGTCGGTCAACGGGAGCAGACCATAGAGCACGAAGCTCGGTGCCTGTGTGTCGTAGCGAGCAACTTCTTGGTTGTTCGCAACTGTGGCCAAGAGCACGCGATACAGGACGATGTCGGCACCGCCAGCGTCGAACGGAGGCGTCCACGAGATGCTCACAGCGCCGCCTGTGCGCCATAGCATCTGGAGCGATTGTGGAGCTGTTGGTGGTGTTGGCGAGCCCATGCGAACGAGCACCGGTGCAGACTGGAAGCCTTCCAAGTAGCTATTGATCGCCGTGACTGCGATTGCAACAGTCGCTTTTGCTGCTATGTTCGTGATGTCGATCGACGTGCTGAGTGTCGTGAACTCTCGCGCGAGCTGCAAGTCGGACGTGACGACGACACGATACAGCAACGACGTCGCGTTCGCTGCACCCTTGTTCTCTGGTACCGACCACGACGCGTTAATCCAGCCGCCCGACTGCACTGTGGCTCGAACGTTCAGCGGCTGCTCGGGACGCGAGACGTCGCCGTCGTCTGCGATCTCGATGAACGTCGGAACAGACGTACCAACTGCTGCTCTGCCAGACGTGATCGTGAGGGTCAGTCCAAACACCTTGCGCAACTGGAACACTGCGTCGTTTACAACTGCGACGCGCACCACGGCGCTGACTTGCTTGTCGACAAACGACACGTTCGTGTCGATCAGGCTGTAGTCCACGCCCTGGACTGCGCCACCTGCGACGTCGAACGCGTCGATGCGGACAGTCGTTGGTCCACTCGATGCCTTGATGCGAGTGATTGGGACGAGAAGACTGCCAGCTGCCTCACTCACCGAGTAGTTTTTCTGCGCGAACTGGACGAGTCCGCTGTCACCGTCATCCGTGATCGTGACTGCGAGTGTGCTGTTCGCTCCGACCGCTCCGGACTCAAAGTTGATCTCCGTTAGCTCAATGTAGAAGACTCGGTCCGGGTCATCGATCACGTCGTTGTTGATGATAGAGATGTTCAGTGTCTGCTGCTTCGCGCCGGCAACGAACGTCACGGTGCCAGTTGTGGTGCCAACAAAGTGCACACCGTCGAGCGCCGATCCGTTGCGCGTCCGATAGTTGCACGCAGCAGGGAGCGCGCCGCCGTTTGGACGCACGACAATCGCTCGCAACACGCCTGCGCCTTCCGACACGCTCGTTGTGTTTGGCGAGAAACTCATCGTTCCAGGTGACATCGGATCCGTTTCTTGGACAGCTGCGACGCTCCAACTACTGGTACCAAAGACGTTGTTGACACGCACGCGAATTGCATACTCGGTGCTCGCGTCGAGACTCGCAATCCAGAGCGGCGACGTTGCAGCCATGACGGTTCGATTGAACCCGTTGACAGCAGCGCTGATCGTCACGTCGTACGTGAGGCTTGACGGAGCTGCGCCGCCTGTATCTCTTGGACTTGACCACGTGACACGGAGACTCTCGAACGTCGTTTCGACAACGTCAACGTCGTCAACGATGCCTGGTTCCGAGATGCCAGACGTTGTGACGACAATCACATCGCTCGTGTCGCCATCGCCAACTACATTCGCAGCGCACACAGCGAGTGCGTACTCTGTTTGGGCATCCAGACTGACAACGTCGTACGTCGTTGGTGAGATCTGCACGGCCGTCACCGCGTTGTTGTTGACGAAGACCCGGTACTGCGTGATCGGACTGCCACCAAAGTCATCTGGAGTCACGACTTCGAGGCGAATGCGACCGCCAAACACTTGCACGAGTCGAGGGACGGCAGATCGCGCAGGCGGCTCGGCAGCGTTCGTCACTGCGATCGCTTTTGCCACCGGACTCAAACCCACAGCGTTTCGAGTTTGCACCGATACGCGGTACTCGGTCTCAGCAAATAGTTTGCGGAACAACATTTGCGTTTCAACACCGTCGTACGCGTCGACGGTCACATTGCTTCTTGTCACAACGACCTTGTACCCTTGAACGGGGATGCCGCCAGTGTCAGGCGACGGCGTCCACTTGACGTCGATGGCACCTCCGCCCGTCTTGACGATCGTCACGTGCGGCGCAGCAGGCGCGCTTGGAGGCGCGCTGCGAACGAAAATGAACGCATTTTCGTTGCCTTGAAACATCGAGTTGGTCGCTACGATCGAGTAGCTGTACACTGCGTTCGCTGCTACTCGGTCCGTGTCGGTGAACACCATGCTGCCATCCGTCGCAACGAGCTCGAGCTGCAGCGAGCCGTTGCGATACACGTCGTAGCGCTGAAGCGTGACGCCGCCAGTGTCGTCTGGAGGCTCCCACGCGAGCACGATCGAGCCTCCGGAAGCTGATGCGTACGTCTGCAGACGCTTGGGCGGCCCTGGCGCCGTTGCCTCCGTCGTTGCGACAAATATCGTCGTTGAGTTGCGACCGAGTCCGAGCTTGTTTTCCGCGCGCACGGCGAGTTTGTACTGATTGGACGCTTGCAGTGCAAACACTGTGAGCGTGCGCGGCTCGGCCACATCGACGCTCGCGATAACAAATAATTCTTTGTCGGCAAAGCCCGCGTACACGAGATACGAGAGCAATGGTTCGCCACCAGACGACAGCGGTGGATCCCACGCGATCGAGATCGCGCCGCCCGTGATCGCGACTGCGTGCACGTTCTTTGGTTCATACGGGACGGTACCGTCCTGCGTCGTGACAATGAGTTCGTCGCCGCTTACGTCAAGCTCGTTCGCAAAGCATACGGACCGGTAGTTAAACGCTGTTACGCTGAACGCATACTTCGTGCTCGCCGCGAGCTGTGTCACCCGCGCCAACCGAACCGCCACGTTCCGACCGTCGTACACGATGTTTGGCGTCGACCACGTCTCGTTGAGCGGGAACCATCGCCGCGACCGCACAACGTAGCCTGTGATATGCGCGCCACCTGAGTCGAGCGGCTTGGGCCACTCAAGCGTCATTTCACCTGGATCTTCGACTGTCACGTTCGGCGCTTGGACGCCCACGACAAGCGTCGGTGACTTTGTGTCGAACGATGCAATGTCGCTTTGCTGACTCGTTCCCTGTGTGATAACATCGCGGCACGCGCATCATACGCGATCGCATCAGTCACAGAAGTCAGGAACTACAGCATCAGATGCTGAATGGCGACATCCACCCACTCGGAGCTAATAAATGTACACAGCAGTTAGGACGTACATATGGGTTCGTCACCGACACTTTGACGACGTACGTCGAGTGCGCGAGCAGGTCAAAGATGGACACGTTGCCGGCAATGCCCGTCAACACGTAGTCGCTCTCGACGGAACGAGTCGCAAACTCAGTGAACTTGTAATCGTAGCTCGAAAAGAGCGCGATATGAACCGTGAAGAGCGTCAGTGGTGCGCCGCCAGTATCGAGTGGCGCGAGCACGTGCACGTGCAGTGCGCCGCCCGTGGCTGCAAACAGAATCGGTCGAGGCGGTTGCTGCGGTGCCGTCAGATACGATGTCACGACTGTCGTCGAAGCGTCTTGCCCACGCACTTCAGCCATCGTTGCGAGGTCAAAGACAACCGGTTCGACGTGAAACGTGTACGCTCGCTGCGCCTGCAGGCCTCCGATGACAGTGCTCGAGCTTGTTCCGTTCACTCGAACGACGTGCTCGATAGCAGTGCTCGGGTCTTGGTACCGCGCGTCGTACCACTTGATATCGTATCCACCCGAGTCAAGTGGTGCGTCCCAACCGAGTCGAACGGATCCGCCACCAACTTCGAGCACCACAAGCTGCGTCACTGCTGTCGGCTGGCTTGGCGCTGCTGTTGACACGAAAATGTAGTTCGAGAAGCTACCTCGACCACGCTGATTTTCGGCAGCGACTCTGGCTTTGTACGATGTCTCAAAGCGCAGTCGAGGGACTGTGAGCTGCCCAAGGCCAAATTGACTGAACGTCTCGACCGTGCCGTTCAGATACACAAACTCGATGAAGTAGCGCGTGATCGCTGCGCTCGGACCGCCGACGAACTGCGGCGCAGACCACGAGAGCCGGATCGTGCCGCCAGTCAAGCCGCCGCCATCGAGACCAGGTACACCAGGTAAGCTGATACCACCAACGTCCTCAACCGTGACCGTGCTGATTCCCGGCGCTAGCGTCGCGCCGCCAGTTGCATTTGACAGCGCCATTTCAAAGTAGCCCGTTGCGAACTCGGGACTCGCACGCAGCGGCACGTCGATGAACGCAGATGTCGCGCCGGACTGGAACGTCACCACGCCATTGAACTGGCCTCCAACAATCGAAGCTGACACGGACGTCGTCAACCGAGCAGTTACGACTCCGGACGACCCGCGCGATCGATCGAGCAGGACGCGAAACGTCTGAGCGGTTTCAGACGCAACGACACTGTTTTCGACAAAGCTGATGTGTCCAGCATCGTCGTTGTCGAGCACCTGCACGTCTACACGTGTCTTTGCGAGTGTGCTAGACGAAGCGGCTGTGAGCGTCAGTGAGACGTTGCCGGCAGACGCTTGGTAGTCGCTGTCGTCTGGAATCATCACCACGATGCTCTTGATGAAGTCGCCGACGAGGAACTCGACAATACCTGTCCCATTCCAGCACGAGCAGCACACCAGTGATGTGGCCGTGAGCAGCATCCCATTTATCGTTAGTTCTATAATTGGGATGCACGCAACGACCGCAGTGTACGTAGCATCAACGCACCTGAGTTGACTCCACCACCTGCAGAAGGACTGCACGAAGATCCAGCGCTCACAGAATTGCATGTCCAGCCGTCCACGAACGCGACCGTATCCGCGATAGCAAACGTGACTGTTTCTTGCACGGTCGAACCGTAGAGCCGACCGACGTCGATCACGACCGAGCTGCCTTCAAGCACGGCGAACGACATCTTCGCGAACCCGAGTGTACCTGCATCACCGGCGTCGGTCGCGTATATCACAGTCGACCAGTCGCTTGAGCCACCACTCGCAGTAGCGCGGATCGATACTTTGTACAATGCCGCGACGTTGTCGAGTCCGCTGATCAGCACCGATTCGGGACATGCAAACTCGCTGTCGCTCCAGGTGCACGCAAACGCGTTCTCGAACACGACCTCGGACGTCGTTTCGCGCTCCGCAACGACCTCGAGCGACAGATCCGTGACGTTCGTCACTGTCGGCGGCGAAATTGCGAGTTGAAGCTGCGACGTCGCGCCAAAGAGAAGCGACGTCGTCGGCATGGACGGGATCCCGCTCGGCGTTGAGAAGCGCATGTTGGACCAGGTGCCAGCGCCAGCGGCGTTCGTCACGCGCACGTTGAGCGCGTAGGCCATCGACGGCTGCAAGTTGTTGAGTGCGAGCGAGCAGCATGCAATGGTTGCGCTAGCAACGACCGCGTTGCTCGAGTTGCGCAGTTCGTAGTCGAGGCTAACCGAAGCGTAGCCGCCCATGTCGCAGATGCTTGCGACCGTGAAGTTTGCAGAGTGCACGCGCAGTTCATCGAGCTTTAGCTTCGGGATGTCGGTCGAAGCGACGAACGTCGACGTCGTCATGAACGTGCTGGTTGTGCTGCTCACGAGCCCCAGTGCGTTCTCGACCTCGAGTCGGTAGGTGAATACGCCGCCTGGCGAGAGTCTGCAGTGCGTGAACACTGTGCTGCGCGTGGACTGCACGAGCGGGGTGCCGCCGATATAGAGCGACGACCGAACGATCGGCGCTCCACCCGTGTCCTAGACGAGCGACATCGTTGCATACAAGTGAGCAACAGTGTGCAGCAGGTGTCCGGTAGTGGTAGATAGACGACTAGCAGCAGTGCAGAGTAGCGTCCGTGGTCTCATCGCCGTACCTTTGGGTCCATCAACGACAGTGTCATTGCTCCAGGTGATACGGACAGCTGCTCGAGTGTTGGCAAGCCTGGAGCAGTTGGCGAACTGAGCATATGCACGCAGTGCAAACAACAAGGACCTGTCAGCACGACTGCTTAGCCGCATCGCCTACAGACATGCTGCATCACCGACACGCAGACACGCAAGCGCTCGTACCTCGTGCGAGCAAATACCTCGTTCGAGTAGCTCCCGTTCCCGATCGGGTTGCTCGCAGCCATAGACGCCGCGTACATCGTCGAGTGGTTCAGACCTTCAATGCGGCATGCTCGCGTCGTCGGTGTGGATGCGTCACACCGCGTCGTCGAGTTGACGACGACACCGCACTCATTGTTGCTCGAATCGTAGCAGCACGAGTCGCTGCTGCTTGCGCCACACGATCGAGCCACACAACTGCCAGTCGGCGATGCGAAGCGATAGCCGGTGGTGCTGTTGGCAACGACGTGTGTACACGCGCTGCACACGGTCGTCGAGTTGTAGCACGACGCCAAATAGCGCACGTTCGCGTAAAACGCAAGCGTCTCGACTGCAAAGCCGCCCGTATCGAGCACGCTCGAGAACGTGAGCGACAGTGCGCCGCCGCTTGTGTTTGTCACTGATACGCCAGCTACAGCCGACGGCTTCGTCGCTTCGAGCTTTGCAATCGAGACGACATTGTCCGAGTCGCTGCTCGAGAGGCTGAACTCGTTGACCGCGACGACCGAGAAGATGTAGCCCGCGCTTGCGACGAGGTTCGTCACCTGTAGCGTCGTCATTGTCGGATTGTTGCTGCCATCGTAGATGAGCGTGCGCGCATTGCTTGTATTGAACGAGCGCTGGTAGACGCGGTAGCCTGAACAGCAACAAGATGCAGCACACAAGCGCACACAGTCAGTGCTGTCCGTGTGGATGATTTGACAAGTCAGCATCTGACAGCATTCGCCACAATTGCAAACCTGTGATCGCTCCGCCGCCAGACGACACTGGCGCTGACCACTGTAGCGTGAGCGAGCTCGACTGCGCGTTCACAATCTCCAACGTTGACAGCCGTGATGGCGCTGTCGCGGCACCAGTAGTGAACTGCAGCGCAGTGCTGAGCGCTGTGTCGCCGATGTCTGTCATCAACGAGGCTGCGACCACGTAGTTCGTGAACGGCAACAAGTTGCCGAGTGCAGTCGAGCTCGAGCGGTAGTCGACCACGAGCGAGCGACTGGCTCCTGACGCTACAGTTGTGATGTAAAGACTGTACCCGCTCGGTGCAGTGCCGTTGAGATCCGCTGGTGGAGCGAGCGCAATCGAAACGACACAGCCATCGAGCGCGAGCAGCAACGGCTGTTGAGGCGGCAGCGGCAATCCCGCCTGCAATGTCGTCACGGCGACAGCATCACTCTCGAGCGTCGTGGTTGACAGGTTATCGCACACGGTCCCAAACTGCAGTGCGAGCACCTTGAACTCGTACGCGGTCGCAGGTCGCAGCGGTGCGCCGTCGCCATCGTGATCGATCGTTACGGTTTGCACGACGCCCAAACTCTGCGCAGCAACGCTCGCAAACTTGTCAAACCGCGTCCCGCTGCTCGCAAAGACGTCGAACGTTGTGATCGCGAGGCCACCTAGACAAAACCACACACACAGCATAGTGAGCAACTGAGTGGACATACAGGTACCGAGCAGCAGCAGCAGTGGCAGTACATAGCACTCGAACAAGTGCCACACCTGTATCGAGCGGCTCTTCCAACACCATCGAGACGGATCCGCCTGCGAGCATCCCAACGCAACAAGTCAGTGTCAGTCCAAACAACAAGCTTATAACGTACGTACTCGAGGCAACGACTGCAAGCGTGCATGAGTGCGGTTGCTCGTACCTGTCACGCGCGAGATGATCGGTACTGGTGTCTTGCCGGGTGCACTGGGTCTCCGTGTCTGAACGGCCACTGAAGCGCTGAACGAACTCACTGCGCCGTCCGCTGAGACCCAGAACGCGCGAAAAATGTAGTTCGTGTCGTGCCGCAGCTTGAACACCGTGACAGTCGTATCATTCGCACGTACGACCGAGGGCACAAACACCTGGTGCGATGACTCGCGGTGCTGCACGACGAGCGTTGCCGTCGCACCGAGTCCAGTGAGAGACGAGCTGTTCTGCGCACTGAAAGCGACGCTACCGCCGCGGATCTGGATCGGCACGAGCGCTTTTGGTGTCACGAGCAAATCGTTTGTCGTCGGTGCAGACGTGAACGGGTTGCTGTGTGGACCAGCTCCGAGCTCGTTCACGGCGCGAACCGTGATCGTGCAGCTTGACGCAATATCGATGCCATTCAGCGCTGCAGATGTCTCGCTCGCATTACCAGTCTCGAGCGCCAGGTAGCCGTTCACAAACACTTGATACTGCCAGAGCGCAGCGCCACCGTCGTCGTCGACTGCGCTCCACTGCAGCTCGAGGTAGTCGTCCAGTCGCTCAACGATAGTCACATCACTGACAGCGCCAGGGATCGTTCGAGCCGTAGTGCTCGCGATAAAGTCGTCGTCGATGTCATACACGCTGCCATCGAGCGCGACGAACGACACGCGGATGGCGTACTCGGTGCGCGGCGCCAAACTGCCGATTCGGATCGTACCACGGCTATACACGCTCACAACTTGATCGGCTGACGCCGTCGAACCGCAAGTCTGTGCGCCACTGCCGCTGACACACGCTCGGTCACAGACGTTTGCATCGAGTGTTGCGCTGCTGGCAATAGCAAACTGGCTGCAGTGGCACGCGCCGTCGCTAGACACACCAAACGCACGTGGCTGGAGCCGCTGAGCGACCGAGACGTCAGCGAGCAACATGTGGTTGCCCTGCCCACTTGCGTCGTCGCCAGACAGCGCTAGTGTCGAGCTGTTCAGGTGGAAGTGCAGCAGTAGCAGCAGCATGTCGGAAGCGACCGCGTTCGAGTCGAACGCGCGTTGAATGTCGTGCACTGCGCGAACGCCGCTCCAGATGCGAACCTGTTGGTGTGCAGAGTTGCGTCGTAGTTGATGATGAGTGACGTTGCGAGACGTCTCCTATGGACAGCGCAGCTCAACACAGTACTTGTACACAGCACTTGCCTCGTCCATGGCGCCTGTGAAGTGGGAGGTTGGATGGCCTCGTGCGGCGCCAATGGCGTCTGGAGACAGACGGCACATACACACACACGCACACTTGTCAGTACAAACACGCGCACTCATGCGATCTAATGCAGCGCGAGTCAGGAGCGCACCTCGACCGAGCTGGAGTGGCGCAGCCACTGGCAGCTCGCATCCGACTGCACTCAGCACACCAGTCGCGGCCATGTGACCGTTTACATACGCTGTAACCTCGTTGTCTGCGCTCATAGCGATTGCCAAGTGGGTCCACACGCCCGGGAAGAGCAGTGTCGGCAGCACAAGCGAGCTGTTGCAGCACCAAACCGCGACGACACTGTCGATCGTAATGCGGAAACTCGCGGATGCTGCCGGCGTTCCGTACAGCAGCACGACTTGCGGCAGCGCACTTGCGTTGGCGTTCGACTCACGACGGAGCCACATCTCGATCGTGAAGCCGCTCTGCGGCAGCGCAAACTCGCGCGCGCTGCGTACACTCGATGTCGACGAGAACTGGACCTGCGACTCGATGTACGCGCACAGCGATCCGCACGCTGCTGGAGTGGCATTACTCGCAAGTGCTGTCGCACTGCTCGTTGTGGCTGGAAGTCGATAGAGAGTTGACGCAGGGAAGCAGCCTTCGTACACTACGCCAGGACCTGTGATGTACATGCGCATACACGTGTCATTATAGTTGACAACAAGGTGGGTCGATCGGCTTGTATCGACTGCCATGTGCACTGTCGCACGCACCTGCGTACGCGGTCGCAGCCGGCAAGCTCGTGTTCCGTTGTTGCATCTCGACACAGTAGTACACTGGATCGGGCACAGTGTCTGCTGTCTGTACGCGGATGACGATCATCCCACCCGTTGCGCGCACAAGCTCGACGTCTCCGACACGACTGCGCTGCGATGCATCGACGACAGTAATGTCCTTGAGCGACAGCGAGTCGCCGTCAGCCGTCTCGGCGCGAAACACGAGCTCAACTGGCGACGGCGTCGCAAGTGGGATCGCAACGTCGGCTTTGCTCCAGCGGTTAGGCAGCAACGGCGCGCTGCTGCTCGTCCATACTAAGCTGCGCAACGTCGCATTGACAACCACATCGACGCTCAGCGACGAGTACACTGTCCACGCAGTGCGTACGTCGCAGCAGCCGCATCCACATACACACACGCACAGCACGACAAGCGAGTTGCAGTACGTCAGCGAGTACAGTAACGACTTGGTCAGTGACAGCATTCGCTCACGCGACAGCGTGCGACGTCTCGATCACACATACGCGACGCACACAACACACCAGACGAAAGTCGATAGCTGAACGACACGGTCGAGTCGCCGCGGAGCAGCAACGACGCGCTGCGGTACGTTGCAGACTTGGGTGGCGCCGGTAGGATCGACATGAACGTCGCGGGATCGAACCACTCGATCACGGCGTGGTGCATTGTCGTGCGCTCGCTCGACGATGCTGCAACGTCGTCGGCTGCGCGCACAGCAGTGACAACGACGTCAAAGCACACACAGCCTATGAACGGACGGCTTGGCTGAAGCTGCATCGCAAACTGGTCGAGTCGATTACGGCGATCGATTCGCGTGACGATCGTTGTGGTTGGAACCGACGCGTTCGACGTATTTGTCGCGTTTGTTGTCAACACGAAGACAGTGCCGTTGACGTTGGCAATGAACGGTACTGCGCTCGCGTTGACGCGGACGCGCACTTCAAGGACTTCGGTCAGGGCGTCAACGACGTGTGCGACTGGGATCGTCACGGTCGCATACGAATCGGCGAATACGCGCGAGCTGTACACGTACGGCACGGCAACGAGAGGCGCACCAGTGCGCGGGACCGTGATGATGCGAATGTTCTGCCGCACGACGCACGTCAACGCCTCGACTTCGCTGTCGGGACGCCACTTTACGATCGCGTCAAACAAGCGTGGCGCGAGCTCGTTGTCAGTCGGTACGAACGAGAAGTTGGTACTGCCGCTTGCGACACCATCAAGCGTGACATACACAGCTGAGCTGTTGTACACGCGCGGTTTGATGCGCACGCCGTTGACGGCAAAGTCGCCGAGCGGCAGTGCGTCGGCTGTCGACCACACGATCGAGACACTAGCGGCTGGATCAGTCGTGAACGTCTCGGGTCGCGCGCCAATGAGCGCGACGAACTGCGCGACGCTGTATTGCTGCAGCGTGTGCTCGAGTACGTAGAGCGACGAGACGCCTCGTGTTGAGAGTGCGCAGACGTGGAACGCGACGTTAGCGACCGATGTCGATGCTGCAACCCACGATCCGTCCGCTTGGCTCGTCATCGCAGTCGCTTGCACAAACACTTGCTTGCTCGTGTTTGTGACGTTGTCGAGTCGCAGTTCGAGCGGTAGTGACGCCATCGTTACTGTGGAGACGTCGATCGCTAGCACGATGCTGCAGTTCTGCACTGTGACGGCTGACGTGTCGGTCGCCCCTGCCCAACGCACTGCCGCTTGCATGCCGCCATCGCACCCGTTGACTGTGACCTCGACGCACGTAGCATCGATGAGCGGTGCAACGTTGACCTGCACGCGGATGGCTGCACCGACTTGGACATCCGTTGCGTCCATTGCAACAAGCTGGAGCCGCGTTGGCGTCGGCACTAGTAGCACGGACCACTGCACTGGGATGCTCGTAGTGTAGCTGACATATGGCGCTGATCGGTACTTTAGCTTCACCTGCAGCATGAGTGTGATCGATGCTGCTGAGTCGCTTGAGCTGCGAGTGAGCACGAGCGGTGCACTACATGCATGGACCACAAGCATGCCGTTCGTGAACAGCAGCGCGTGCAGCGCATCGGTCTCGACCGTTTGCAGTGCTGCTGCGTCCGTAAACATCGTTACTCGACTCTCGCACAGCATCGCACTGACGTCGTCGCTGTTCGCGACTGCTGCTGCGAGCACGTCCGTGAAATTGATCGTCAGCGACATGTTGACAAGCGTCATGAGCTCGAGCGGCCAGAGCGTGATGCTCGTTGCCGACGACGCAGGATCGTCTTCGAACGCGTCCGTCGCGTTCGTGTCTGCCGTCAGTCGGCGATGCAGCAATGAGGACTGTGGTGCTGCCGACTCGTCATCGTGGCTTGCTGATATTTCGTCTTCAACGCGCCACTCGAGTGTCGGTGTGAACGACGTGGACACTCGCGAGGCTGCATTTTCGCACACTGACGACGTTGACGCGTCTCGACTGTCGTCTGTGAGCTTGTGGATCCGCGGTACAAAGTTGAGGCTCATCGCAGTAGCAGTCGACTGCGCCACCACGTCGTCGGCAGTCAGAGCGAGGCGCCGAAAGAACCGCGTGGTGCGAACTGTCCCGACTGTCACGACCGCGTCACTTCGGTTCTCCTGCTGGAACAGCGCGCTCGCAGTCAAGTCGCTGTGGAACCCGCAGCGCGCACTAGCGTTGAGTGCGCAGCCGTGGATGACGTCTGTCCGTCCTGCACCACGCACGACAAGACAATGAGACACAGTCACACAACAATGCTGAGTGTACGTACGTACCGGCACTCGCAAGAGCCGCGACTGGCGCAAAGTAAATCGCCTCGATGCCGCTGCTTGTACTCGCGTTGAAGAACTGGGTCGGCTCAGGCGACGTCGCGAACGCCTGCGGCCGTTCGTCATTGAGCTGGACTTGAAGCTCCGACAGACGCCACGTCGTGTCGTTCAGTCCTCCGATCTGGTAAGAGAGTGTGGGTGAGAGAGTGAGCAGTCGCAGTAGTAGTACTGTGAGTCGCATGTGCACGCTCGACTAGATTCGCCCGATGGATCTGATCCGACACATGCAAGTGCACGTACCATCACGAGCCCAATGTCGGCTCGAGTCGGCAGAACGATGTCAATTGCGACGACTGGCGACGACCTCGATGCAGCTGCTAGCGTCGTCACACCGCGCCGGATGATCTGTTGACGCGTGTCGAACAGCGTCACGTCGGCGCGAGCGCTCGCAGCCGTCCATCCGAGCGCGTGCACGAGCGAGATCGTTGCGACTGCAGCAGTGCGTTGTGTGTTCGTCAAACAGCGCATGAGTCCAAGCCAACGACCAGCGAGTGTACACCAAGCACTCACACTACCGCACACGCACCGTTGCATCGGTCCCACAGCATGATTGGGTCACTCGGACTGCACGTTACAGTCGGATCGATCGCACATCCGTAGTCGCCGACTCCGTTCCGCTGGTAGCACGTCGCAAACATGTTGAGCGACGGCACGAGCGTGCGCTGGCAGACGCAGTTGGCTCGCGACAGCGTCTTGACGCGAGTCTGCGTCGCGACAACAGTCGGCAACTCGGCGAGGTCTCTCGGCTGCGGGTCGCGCAGCAGCTGGCACGTGCTGATGTTTGACACAGCGCACCCAACGCACGCGTGTGTGTGCACGCACTCCTCACAGCACGCGCTCGCGCTACTTGTATTGTACGCGGTCGCGAGCAGGACGCTATCGTATGTGTCGACGACACAGCGCGTTTCGGCTGCGTCCGCTACAGTCCTGCCAAGCGCCGTCACACACGCAAAGTTCTGTAGCCGAACGCCAGCAACATCGGTGCTGTCGGTGATTGTGAACAGCAGCACTCCGTCCACGAGGCTGCATAGCAGACGTTCAGAGTAGCACCAGTCAGTGTAGAACAATAACGCATCATATGCAATAGAGCCGATCCACTCACTAGACAGCACTCGCTACACGTTGTTTGAGCACAGCAGCAGCTACGTACACATTTTGCCGCCTCCACTCAAACTGGATCGTGAGCTCGAACGGCTCATCCGTGTTGCTTGTCACGAGCAGGTCGCGTGAAGTGACGAGTGCTGCAGCGCTCGCTTGGCCGCCCGATGGCGCCGTCGTGACGTGTGCGCGTCGAGCGAGACGGTCAAAGACGAGAAAGTAGTCGACAGCATCAATCGACGCGCTTATGAGCTGCACTATGCAGCGCTGTTGTGCTGTCCAGTGACCACGTATGTACACTGTGGATCCGATGTCCGTCCGACTCGTGAGTGCGAGCAGCTCACCTGCTAGCGCGGCTGTGACAGCCGTCTCGCTGAATGGCACCGTGCCAGCTGGAATCGGTACGCGCTGGCCGCATAGTCGGCGACTCGGTGGTGCTGTAGAGTACGCTTCTGTCACGACGCAGCAGCCATTGCTACTGCTGTTGCTGCTGCTGGCGTCGGTAGGGCAGATCCACTCGGCAGCTGGCTCACATACTGCGTTGGTTGCGAGCGGCAAGAACTGCTGTGTGCGGTAGTTGGTGTACCAGAGCCGACTCGATGACGTTTGCACGGCGCACGCCTCGCATGGGTTCACTGCAGACGCGTTGAAGCAAGTCGTGACTGTCTCGACAGTGCTCTCGGGCACGCACTCGCCATTAGCAACGTGCACGCGGCTCAGCAACAGTAATAACAGCTGCAGAAGCAGCAACAGAGACAGCAGCGCGTGCCTGGCGCGTCGAAGCGCGTTGCTTGGTGTCGACATCGTCCTCGCCGTCGCTTGCTCGCCTACAGATCAATTGAGTGTGTGCGTGCAGAGTTGCATTTGCTGCAGCATGTATGAAGGATCGCGTCGCTTCATACGCAAATGGTCGCGCGTTCGAGCCACTGCAGTGTGACGAATGGCAGCTTGTGCAGTGTCCTGCATTGCTGCGTGTGGGCCACACCGCGCAATGAAATGTCTTGCTGTTTGTATGTTCCATCTGTTGCATGTATCCGCCTACAAATTGTGTGCGGTCCAAGCAGCTCCACCCATCATCATACAAACCGTCATACGAATCGAGCTCACTGTGTTCGGGTATGCTGTCATTCTCTGGTGTATTATGTCTCTGGATCGCCAAGTCCTCCAAGTTGATATGGTTTGCAAATACAAATGAGCATTTCAATCTCTGGCAATATGAAGTGTTTGGACGATGACGTCGATCACGCCTAGCGCCACGAATTTCGGACCGCACACCAAGCAGCCCAATCCAGAATTCGTTCTTCCCCGCAAGCCGCAAGTCGACTGAGTCGAGCGACCCTCCCTCCCCTCGCACCTCTCGTTCACTAGCTCTCACTCGCGATGCTGCGCCAATCGATCGGCGCCGTCGCGCGTGCGCACAAGGTCGCACCTACGGCGCGCGCGTTCAGCGCTGCCGCTAACTCGGGCGACGTCAAGTTCGACTTTGCCCAGCCGTTCAAGCTCCACAACCTCGAGAGCGGGCCGGAGACCTCGGGCGTGTCGAACCGCGAGGAGCTCATTGGGTTCTACCGCCTCATGTACACGATGCGCCGCATGGAGATCACGTGCGACAACGAGTACAAGGTGCGATGGCGTTCTATGTATGTGCGCTATGTGCAGTCAAGTGTGTGAGTGGATGTGGTGCGCAGACATGCGTATACAAACATGACTGTATCCATATGGAGTCGCTGTGCTACAATGTCTGCAGTCTCACTAACGATCGCGTATGTCCATCATCCCTCCTTTCATTCGATCGTTCAACACACCAGGCGCGCACGATTCGCGGGTTCTGCCACCTGTACGACGGCCAAGAGGCTGTCGCGACCGGTGTCGAAGCTGCGCTCGACCGCACGGACTCGTGGATCACGTCGTACCGCAACCACTGCACGATGCTCGCGCGTGGCGGCACCGTGAAGCAAGTGCTCGGCGAGCTCTTTGGTACCGAATCGGGTGCCGTGAACGGCAAGGGCGGGTCCATGCACTTTTACAACAAGAAAGAGAACTTCTACGGCGGCCAGGGCATCGTCGGTGCGCAAGTGCCGGTCGGCACGGGCCTTGCGTTCGCGAGCAAGTACAACCACAAGGGCGACGGACCGATGCCGTGCGCGATCGCAATGTACGGTGACGGCGCGGCGAACCAGGGCCAGATCTGGGAGGCGGCGAACATGGCGGCGCTTTGGAAACTCCCGATGATCTTTTGCATTGAGAACAACCACTACGGCATGGGCACGTCGGTCGAGCGGTCGTCGAGCAACACGGAGTACTACAAGATGGGCAACAAGATCCCGGGCATCTGGTGCGACGGCAACGACGTGCTTGCCGTGCGCGAGTGCACGCGGTTCCTCAAGAAGTGGTGCGGCGACGGCAACGGTCCGATCTACGTCGAGATGAGCACGTACCGCTACCACGGCCACTCGATGTCGGACCCCGGTGTGACGTACCGCAACCGCGACGAGATCTCGCAGATGCGCGCGTCGCGCGATCCGATCGAGAGCGTGAAGAAGCGCCTTCTCGAGCACGACCTCGCAACGGCCGACGAGATCAAGGAGATTGAAAAGGAAGTGCGCGCCGAGGTCGTCAAGGCGACGAAGGACGCGAAGGCGTCGGGCCGTCCGAGTGAAGCCACGGCGTTCATGGACGTGTACACGGACGGCAAGGGCGGCAACGAGTACCCGCCGTTCATCCGTTTCCCGGACATTACGAAGAGTCTGTACAACGGCAAGCCCCAGTAAACGCAGTCGATGCGGACGTGTGCGTACACCCGTACTACTTACTGTAGTATGCGGTGAGCGAGCAGAAGCAAAAGAGTACACGCTGGATAATGATTGCGACCTCTCTTCATTCTGTTGGATTGCTGCTGCTCATTGTTCACGTGGGAGTTGCCGTGTGGCGATTGCTTGTATGTGCACCACTCCTAAGGCTTCGTGTTGCGCACGCTGATGCTGCTTGTCGGACTCACGCTCTAGATCAGCGGCACGTTGTGGTCGTTGTGGTTGTTGTGGCAGTCGTGCACAATGACCTTAGTTGTGTAAATGTGGCAGTCAAAGCAAACTTGAAATCTTATCAAATATGGGTAATACGATAGCACGTATTTTACACGTCTCACGTAAATATAGATTATATGTGGCAAAACATATTTGCAGGGGGTACTTTGTTGTTCTCTTAAACTGTGCGACAAACAGTGGGAAATGTTATGTCCTCTTCAAACCACACCGATATAAGCGTAAATCAGTCGCTAACATGACTATTAATCGGAATGCTAATTAGCTATTTATGCATACATAAACAAAGGTGCGACAAATGTAACAATATACAGTCTCCAACAGTGGTTTGTGAACATGAACATATTTTAGACTGTCGGAATCAAAACTCATTTTTTCATATTCAAAACGAGCTCAAATATAGCCAAAACGATTGCAGATCGAACGCACCAAAATCGATCGATTCCGCCAAGTAGTTTTTGAAGATTTATCTCAACCATTCATTTGTTGGTCTCACGGCGTCCAACCATGTTTTTTATCCTCCTCACTGTTTATGCTACCTGCAGGCGCATGTCATAACGAAAGCAATGGTGCGGGGCACAGAACTCTCTGTTGAAGAGCGGAACAGCATTTTGACACTGCGAGGTGCTGGTTTGACCGTTCGAGCGACTGCTGCTGCTGCCCAACGCTCTGTCGGTGTGTGTTCAAAGGTGCTGTCAGCTGTGGACACGCCGAAGACGAAGAGCCGACGCGGCGTTCAGCGCAAGACGACCGATCGTGATCGCCGCCACATCGTCCGACTTGTCGCCTCAGGGGAGACGAGCGCTGCGAAGGCCAAGGACAAGCTCAAGCTGTCGTGCAGCGTCCGCACAGTCCACCTTGTGCTCAAGAACGTCGACTGGCTAGTCTACAAGAAGAACTCGGCTCAGCCTGCGCTCGCGAAGCGACACAAG
>JAADWX010000048.1:0-61177 GCA_023336405.1 Globisporangium echinulatum | reverse complement strand
TGATGAAATTAGCGCAAGCCACGTCATAGCAGGCAAACGTAAACCAACCATTAAGGAATTCAGAGTATGCCACGTTATATTTATCTACTGTCCTAGTTGTCCAAATGGTTAGCATATCTATTTGGCACTACAATGACTAGCTATTAGTATTTGCATATACATATTTTGGTTTTGGTTCGGACAAAATATGCGTCCGAATGGTCCGAATGCAATGGATGATTTTAATTGGCTAATAATAATCAAATACGTCGTGTGATTGGCTGGCCGCATAGGCGCAATAATAGCGATGTCAGTTTGGTGAGCATATTCTACCATATACAGATATATGCAGAGTGCGATGATCGGTCTATCAACTACTAAAACCATTGCTTACTTACTGACATTGTCGTGTACAATACATGCAATATGGCTTCAATGCGTTCAACACTAATAATATGTTTCGGAAAATTATATAACTACGTATTATATAGAATGTATTTCATAGATGTGAATGCAAAATTGTAAGTTTATACTTCCAAAATACACAAACTACGTAATGTACACAATTTATCTGATAGATGTGGATGTTAAGATCTGATGGAATAAGGATCTCCATAATCATGTTTGTTTTCAACCATACATGCAAAAATACGAATGTTAGATCTGCAACAGCGAACGTTAAATGTATCATAATGCTATCCACACTAATAATATATCCGCGCTTTGGTCAACGTTTAATACAATCGAAATCGACATAATATTGCCTGTTCGCTTGTATTTTATACGTTGATACGCGAGATTTTGAACGCCAATACAATTAGTAGAGTGTATGATACCTTACTCTTATACCTTGAGAAACCACACCTACACACACACACAAGCAGTCATGAACTATGGCCGCTCGGACGACGACGACGTGGGCTGTGTACCGCCACCAGCGCCGCAGCCACAGTAGATGCACCATTGTTTTGCATACACATTGCGCAACGGTGAATCGTATGGCTACTTGCGTGCGTGTTGTGGCGTGTCCTTCGTTGTTGGTATCACTGTCGTGCTGAATCTTGTGCAGACGCTGTATCTGTACATTGGTGGTAGTTGTTCCAGCGTGAACTCGCCGCCGCGGTGACAGCGTGAAGGCGCTTCACTCGCTCACTCGTTTGGTCGCTTGACGAGCAAAACGCAGGCAAAGTGCGATGGTTGAATGTGTTGATAGTGTTGCTCCACTTCAGCATGTTTGCCAATTGGCTTCGCCTACTCACATCATAGGACTTTACGATTCGACTTCTTCGTTCGTGACGATGGTGCTCGAAGCACCATGGCTGCTCGATGATGCGCCATGGCGACTCCGCAGTGGCTGCTGCAAACGCAGCTCATCCATGTTCGCCTTGACGTACAGCATCACTTCGGCTTCGCTCAGATCGAGCTGCACGCCGTACTGCCGTTCAACAAACGTCGAGAACACGTCCACGTCTGAACATAACAGTCTGCCCGTGTCGGACCACACGATGACGTCGCAGATCACGACGTTCGCAGACGTCGGGACGCGAAAGCTGTGTTGGAACACACGAGCACCAACCAAGCGTATGAGTGTCAAGTCATTGCCAGTGTTGCTACGAGACAGACAATCCGCACGCACCCGTAGATGCGCATGAGCTCGGCAGCCTCGGCTGGCCACTGGTCCTGTTTGTACGGCGTCTTCGAAATCGTAAAGTCTGGCAGCGACATCGCGAGGATGTCTGTGCGAAAGAGCGATGGGCAGGGAGGAATGACAGCGCCAACACATTCAGTCCATGTCGAAGCCCTCGCTCATAAAAGTTGCTCGCTCGCACATACAAGTTGCTCGCTCGCACATACAACGCACACGCACCGAGAAGGCGCTCGCAGATCGCGTACTCCTCGCTGTTGACGCGACCCACAAGATTGTAGTGCACCATCGAAAATGATGAATCTGCTGATGCTGTTGCGCGCGTCTTAATGTATGATTGAGTGCGTTAGTGTTGTCCGTCCACTCAGTCAGCCACGGCATCCTTCAGACCTCAACATCACCAGCAGATCAGACCACGAAGGCGACTGTGATCTTATCCGAATCGCAAGCCAATATTTAATGGGATCATGTATACGAAGGACATCAGTCCTGTGTCAAAGTCATGCCGTTCTGTGTCGGTTTAGCAGGAGTCGAAGCCGCACTATACACACAAGTACAATGGTGGATCGCGCGCGCTCGTTCGCCAAAATCACTGATCCTGGGCCTCGCGATCGTGCTTGCGAGCGACTTCGCTGTGATAGACGACATCGCGATCTTTTGAATATCCACATCGCGATAGTCTTGATCATCACTGCAACCAACGCGACGTTACACTCGATTGTTCACCTCTGTACTCGCGCCGGCTCACTGCGCTTGTCTGTCGCTCGTGAGTGGATGTCAGGCATTTCGGACGACCGACACCAAGAACGAAAAGCGAACAGTCGGTCGCAGTCGTTACGCGACGTAGCACGCTAACACTCAGCTACAAACACGACAGCGACCGATGCAAAACGAGCAACGTGCATGCAAAGTCCATTTCGTACGTATACCATCACCGCTCTACGACGCGAGTTCAACCACAACCACACGCACGCCCATCGGCAGTGACTCGCTACTGTATTTCGCTCTGGCTGCTCGCGTGCATCACGCCCTAGTCGTCTTTCGACGTCTCCATCTCCGAGTCGGACGACGTGCCTTCGTACTCCTCTTTGCCGGTCTCGTGTGTTCCTTTCTTGATCACGCCCATGAGCACGCGCACGAGCAGAAAGCCCCACCAGATGTGCAGACAGTAGAGCGTCACCAACAACACATTGAACAGCAGCCACGACGGCGGCCCGGGACTCGGGAACAACTGCGTAAAGTCGTGGGCGTCAGCAAGCGCCATCGACGCTTCGCGGTTCTCGAGCATCGTCGTGTACAGGAGCTTCGTCGGGTACAAGTAGATGCGCAAGTAGATCCAGTCAACGAGCACGGTCACGAACAGGAGCTCGCTCACAAACAAGCCGCGCACGCCTTCGAGCTTGAGGTAGTTTGCCATCTTGAGCATGTCGAGTGGGATGTCCGAGAGGTCGTGGAGCAATAGCACGATGACACCGACCGGTAGAAACCCGACGACGTACGACCACGTCACGAGCGCAATCGTCACGACGTGGTGCGTCATCATTACAAAGTAGTCCTTTCGGATCTCTTCGAGGAACTTGCACGAGAACGCCGTGTAGATCCAAATCGCCTGATGTTACGACACGCAAATGCATAGTGATAAAAGAGAGGTACAGCAGATGCATGAGTCGATTGCACGACGATCGCAATCTCAGTATGAGGAGGGCGGCAGACGTACGAGTTGCGTGATGTAGAGCAGCTTCGTGAGGAACTTTTGCTCGGGGAACACGCCCGTTGACGAGCCCTGGTTCCACACTGCAGTTACACATTGACGACGTCGTGCCATGACGCCATACAGTCTCGTCAGTGCACTAGCTCAGCTGTGCTGTGATCATCAGCTCCAATCGTCCAGTGCAATAACACATGGCAGCAACGTACAGGTCGTCGTGTCTTGCCACCACGTCTCGTCTGCGAGCACAACCAATTCAAAGATAGTCATCGATGCGTGGATCACGAGCTGCCACGACTGGTCGCACCACTTTTTCATCGTCACGGCCTTCCGAAGCGGGTCGCCAAGATGCTGCAGGAACGTGCGCGAGAACCAGCCGCCGCCGGCTGCGAACACGGCCTTTGTCACCGCGACTGCAATCGCAACGACAAGAATGAGACCAAACAGGTACGCGAGCATCTCGCGGTCGGTCTGCCACAGCGTTCGGCCAATGATGCCGAGCTCGGTCACGAAGATGAGCATGAGGATACCATCGATCACGGGGTTTGGCTTCGGGATCGACTTGGCCATCGCGCTGCAGTTGGTGCGCTGTATGCGCTGTGTGCAAGCGCTACAAGCACTCCGGCGCAGGTGTGCAGGTAGAATGAGTGAACACACGCGCGGGGGTACGTGGCGTGTGGCGGCAGGCAGACGCACTGCACGGCGGGACGATTTCGATTGTGCGAACGCGAGAAGAAGCGCGCATGAGGCGTGTTTGGCTCGTGTTTGGAGCTTAACGTGGTGAACACCATTCATGTAGCGCAATCCGCGTTTCGCATGTCGCTGAGGATCGCATCCTAGATTTGTGCTCTAAATTAGTGTCAATCGCTCAAACCAGGCTGAAACGTCGATCGAAAAACATGCATAGCAGCAAACAAAAGGGGTCATTTTGTCCAGGTTTTGCGCACCAAACAGACGGACGCGCGTTGCATTCGTCTCAGCACGACATGCCTGACGTGACGCTGCTCACTTCAAAACTACAGGTCGACTTGAGCACTCGAGTGCATGCACCATGTTGAGTATGACCACGGCTGTGCTTGGTTTTCGCGCCGTGGTGGACGAATCGGTGGGTACTGTAGTTGATCGAGCCGATTCAGGTATTTTACCCTAAACCAGCATTGTTTGCGCGTTTGTTTGTTTGTTTGTTTGCCAGTGCGCTGATGATTACGTTGCAATATCATTACAAAAATGACACAAAGGCTCAAAATCTCAAATGAGCTTTGCAATATATATTTACTGCTGTACATACCATTTAAGTATGTGATGTAGACACTGTTTTTGACAATGCAGATTGTTTGACCTGATTGCCATTTCACTTCGTTTGACATGATCCCAATCTTCCACACACAATCGAATCGATCGATCAAGCCCGACTCACTCACCGACACAAGCACGTGCTGCAACACGATGGCCAGCGAGTGCGAAGACGCCGTGCCAGCACGCCCTGCGCTGCTCACAAACGCGTTCCTGCAGCGCATACTCGCAGCAGCAAGCAGCGCCAATGCCTCAGACGATGCGTCGGCGCTTGTTGTCACGGACTTTGAGTGGACGCCACTTGACGTTGGCGTGATCTCCGAGGTCGTCGCTATCACAGCGCTCGTGCGCGACCGACGCACAGACAGCAGCGCGACTGCAGCGACGGAACGGCACCTCGTCGCAAAGTTCCTTCGCCCCGAGTTCCCATTCGAGAGCATGTTCCAGGTCGAGTCGACCTTCTACAGCAGCTTCTCTGGCGCCAATGCATCGCCGCACACGAGCAAACTGCCGTTTAGCATCCCGACGCCGATCTTCACGTCAAATGTCCTCATTGTGCTCGAACGCGTATCGGCCGTCGAGACGTTCACGTGCGTCGACGGGTGCCCAACGCACCGCATCGCACAGCTCGTGACGATGCTCGCGCAGATGCACGCGCGTCTCTGGGACGACAGCTGCAATGGCCTTGCTGTGCCTGCTGGCATTGGCAGCAACCTCAGTGGTGCCGCAAAGCGCGAGCAGTTCCCTGGACTATGGCGCGCGTTCTTGGACGACGTCCCGCTCGAACCGACGGACCGCATGCGCCTTGTCGAGCTGTGCGAGCACTTGAGTACGAACGCTGCACTGCTCGAGACGACGCACGACGTCGTTGATAGCGGCCCACAGACGCTCATCCACGGCGACTACCACGTCGCCAACATCCTATTCCCAACAGCAGCGACTTCTGCTGATAGCGACGACCGCGTGTGGCTGCTCGACTGGGCGACGTGCGGCAAGGGCAATCCCATGCGCGACCTCGCGTTCTTCTTCATCGTGAGCGTAACCGAGCGCGATCGTCGCGCGCATGAAGCTCAGAGTTTGAAGTTGTACGACGCCACGATGCGCGACGAGCTGTCGGCATCGCCGCTTGGTCTCGGTCTTGCGGACTGGACGCGCGCGTACCAGGTATGCGTACTCAACCAGTTCCTCATCCTCGTCGTGTACGATCACTTGAGCAAGCACCTTGCTGCGAACGCCAAGACCGCAAAGCTACGGAGCGAGCTCGACGCACACTTTCGTGCCGTGAACTTGCGCGCATGCCTCGCGGTGCTCGACAACGTCCGCGACTGCGCGCACCTCGATGCATTACTTGAGGCGTGAGAGGTAGAGAAGTTGATCATTTGTGTAGCAGTGATTGGGCTGACTCGTCAGCAATTGAATCCAGTCATGCAGTGTTTGTATTTGAGCAGATCTAGAATTGAATTTTGGTTGGGACGCGAAACGACACGATCGAGTCTGCATGATTAACAGAGCAGACCACAATGTTGCGCAGTCAACATGCTGCTGCGAGTGCATCTGCTCGAGATGAACGACTTACGACCACGGAGTACGACCGCAACGCTGTTCCTACTGATGCACTCGCAAAGAGCAGTGCGCTGCTGCTGTTGGACGTCGATGCAGACAACCAGCATAATGACTACTGGTTCACAGACGACCTGCTGCCGCATTACGATCCGGACTCGTGGTGGCACAACCTTGCATCGCTCGATGACAGTCCGACTGCATCACAGCATGACGACGTCGTAGCGACACTGCCTGATGGTACACAGTACACCAACGTATCGGACAACCAGAGTCTCGAGACAGCGCTGCTCCGTGAGCTCGCAATCCTGTGCTGCAGCAACGACGACGCTGTCTCCAGCAGCAGCAGCAATAGCGATCGAGACACTGCACCAACAGTCGATTGCTCGACGTCGTGGTACAAACCAGTCGGTATGGACGTACTGCATGCAATGAGCAGTGTGCGTCTCGAGGCAGCGCACTCGGTCTCCAGCATCAGCAGCGACAACAACAACAATCAGAACTCAACACCATCGGAGGACTGCGTCGGCCGCACGTCGAGCGTCTCGTCACTACAGTCAACTGCGTCAAAGCACAGCACGCAGTTGGAGGCATCGCTCCAACGACCAAGTAGTGCTGCACGCTTCATCAACACCAGCAGTCACCTCGAAAGCGATCCGAGTCATCGCAGTGACTTTGGTTCGGGGGTTGCGATAGCGACACTGTGGCTCGGCTCACAATCGGCCTCGACCAGTAGCATCGAGAGCAAGCGCGACATTCGCAGTAGTGTAAGCAGCGGCTGCAGCAGCTTGTTCAGTGAAGACAGCGTGTCGCTCGGCTTGATGAGTAGTGACGCGGTGGTCTCGAGCCTCGGCGCCTCCTCGCCAGCTGTCAGTTCACTCAGTTCGCTCAGTTACCAGTCGGGTGTATACAAGCTCGCGAGTCCAAGACAGATCGAGAACATCCCAGTCGTCTCGGCAGCAATGGCGAATAGTGTTGAGCCTGCGTCGCCCGACTCGCCTCGTCTGCCAACGTGTCCAACGTATCATAGCGAAGCGTTTGGACACGCAGCAAGCGCGACGTTCAGACCGATTGACGAGCTCGACACCATCACTGGTAGTAGCGATTGTACGGGACACGCTCGTCGCTTCCGTAGACAGCGCGCAACTGACCATCACGAGCGACAGCTGCAGCTGCACGTCAAGCTTCAGCAGCGATTCGTCACGCCAGCAGCGCGCGTGCTCAAACGCTTGCGTCATACAGCGTCTGCGTGTCCGACCGTCACCGACAGCAATAAAGACGAAGACGACAGCCGTGACGACCTCGATCTGTTTGTCCCGTTCAGCGCACTATGCGGTATCTTCGACGCGCACGCACCGCGGCGTCACGGTCTCGTCCTTGACCTCGGCTGCGGCACATCCACAATCTGCCGCGAGCTCGTGCTGCATGGCTACAGCCACGTCTTTGGCGTCGATGTCGAGGCGCACAAGCTCGCGCACCAGCGCACAAAGTGCAGCGCCGACCTCGAGCGGTTCGTGCACTTTTACGCGATGGACGCAACAGCACTGGCCTTCCCAGACAGTGTCTTTGATTGCATCCTCACAAAAGCGCTGCTCGACATGGTCGCAACAAGCTATGTGTATGTGACTGACGACAGCAGCTGCGATGACCTCGAGCGCGTGCTAAGCGAGATCGCGCGGTGCCTCGCGCCTGGTGGCGTCTGGATCCTCGTGTCGTGCTACGGCGACCGCACGACTAGCTGTTCGCTGGTGCTGGATGATGAGCTCAAGGCAGTAGATATGGCGAGTACGAGAGCGCGTCACGAGACGCCATGGTGGCAGTGGCGTGGCGCCGCAGAGGTCATTCACACTTACTTTGATCTCGTCCAGACGTACGGCGCTGGTGTTCCTGAGCTCCAGAACGGCGTGCGTGTCAAGCCGTTCACTGTGATTGTGTATCGACGCAAAGACCGGAGTCGTTGGGAGCGCCTTGCGCGGCTGCTACGCGACCAGCACGAAGCGCGTGCCAGTGCTCGTGAGTATGAAGTTGACATAGTGTGGCGCGCTGAGCGACGTCGCTTGCGTGCAGAACTTGACTTGCGCGTGTCCGAGACGCAGCACATGGTCGCAGAGGACGTCGCGGGTCAGTTCATAGAGCGCGCGTCGCGCATCGCTACAGTACGTACCAAGCGCGACGCACTGCAAGGAGCAATTGAGCAAGCGATGCTGGCGGCTGATCGCTCACTCATGACGATCGAAGACGCTGCTGCTGCTGCTATGCGCGCTGAACATCGCAGCGTGTTGGCGTTCATCGAGCGTCTGCTGTCTGGTGTGATCGCTGACGCACTCACACCAGTCGCATTCGAAGAAGTCACTCGGACGGAGTCATGTCGAGTGACGAGCGAGACTGCTGAGGCGCCAGTCTTCGAGATCGCAGAAGCCGCGCTAGTGTCATTTGGCGTCCATACAACACGCACAACCAGCGCTGGTGTGTCTGTCGTGGCAGCAGCAACAGCTCATGCAATCACGAGAGAGACGCTACTGCAGCCCGACGTGACTACTGTCGAACAGCTCGTCTCGCTGCCGACATCAGCTCCCAGCGCTGCAACTGCATGCGTTGCTGTGATGGTGATCGAAGCAGTCGCTAACAGTGTGGTGTCGCTGCCAGACATCAGCAGCAGTAGCACAGCCGACGCTGCGTACGAAGTGGTCGAGTGTTTGCGCGAGTTGCTCGTTGCGGTCGAGGCCGCATGGTTGCATCGCGACAGCGTCGACGAGTCGCATCGTCTAAGTCCCGATGCAAGTCCGAGTGTCCCAGTGAAGAATGACGCAGTTGTCTGTGGCGACTCGAAGGCCACCATCGTTGCAGAGCAGCAGCAGCAGATTGCTCAAGCGAACAGCGATGAAGCATCGCATGATCAGATTGACCCGCTGCCGAATGATCAAGCGCGTCGCGACAGCATTGAGCTTGGCGCAGCGGCTACAGCTGAACTTGAGAGTACGGTCAGTGCGATGAGTGGTGAAGAAGACGCTGCGGCACCAACCAGCGAAGATGGCGAGTGCACGCCAGCCGTAGGCAATGACGAGTGCACGCTGATCGCTGCGATCGGCTACAACGACTGCAGTAAAGGAGACGCCAGTACTGGATGTGCTAGCGCAGTCACCGAGATGCTACCACTCGACGCTCCATACATCGAGCAGATCGATGGCACTCATAGCTCAGAGCAGCTTTGTGACAGCAACAGTGATGCCAGCGACTTGCGGATCTGCGCAGAGGTGCTCGGTGTCATTGTCGAGCAGCTTGCTGCAGGAACATGATCTGAGTAGACCTTACCTCGCAATGGGTTCATTCCAAATCGGTACATTTAGGAAGTAGAAAACGATGTGTGTTAGATTTCGTCATATTTCAGTCAGGTCACGAATTTAGCGCGACCCAAATACGTGACCGAAATGCGTGACAAACCGAGTGTGATCCATAAATTACCTGAAATTGCTTGACTACAAAACATGCAGAACGACGTCACGAGAGATCGCTTTTATAGTTCATAACTTTAAATCAACGATCAAACATGTAAACATGTGTAGCTAAACGACCTTTATTGTGTCACAAACAGATCAAAAGGTCGCTAAGGAAGGTCGAAGGATTTGTGTCTACGTTCTACTCGCTGTCCTACAGCAATCTCTTCTAAACTACTAACATGCTTTCGCATTAGTCGCTCTAAACCGCCCACAAGGTTGACGAGCAACGGGTGTGCCCGACGAAACACGCCGTTAAGGACGCGGTTGAAGCGTTCAAGCAGAGTGTTTGTCCGAGCAACAACAGGCTTTATAGTACCAAACACATTCCAGAGCTCGACGGAGTGCCGCTGAAGCCATTGCCGAGCACAATAGGCATAGAACAACGCCCATTTGTTAATTGAGTGATGCACACCCAGTCGTTCGAACCGACGAAGAATACCGCATTGGACCCATGCAATACCATTTGTTACAGCATGGTCGGGATGAGCGACCACGAGCACATCAAAAAGGTCGTCGCCGATAGCGATGTTGATCTTTGCAATAAAGATGCGCAGTCGTCGCACACAGCGACGAACTGCATGTAGGAAGTGATAGTAACTTCCGAACACGAAGCGATGGAGTATTTGTCTATTACCGTTGTAATTTCTGCTGGCTCAAAACGTACGAAAACTGAATGCTTGCTGTATGGTGAGACTATGACAAGGTAGAAAACAAGCTTGTATACGTAGTGTTCTCGTATTCCAGAACACTGCTGGAAGCCGATGCGCGATCCTACTGCCTTGCCTTAATTCGGACATAGGAGTTCGATATATAGCCCAATGTACCTCACAATCTAACTAATTTGTCGTGACTTGGCAACGTCTCGTTTAAGGTGATTTAGACATAATAAAAAGTGTTGATTTTTGGACGAGACACTTTGGGCGGGGCATTTATAGCAGGAGCGTCTTTATAGGGTATTCTCTTCGTTACAGAAGCTGTAATGGTGATGGAAGGAATGCGGCCACTTATCTCGTCATTTGTGGAAATTGCTGACAACCGTTTTGCGGCAGTTGTACAGGACAGCCGCTCTCAACCTCTATTAGATTCATCGTGGTGTAATTACATGTCGGATATGGCCTTTTTAAACGGTTTAAAAAATGAGTTACCGCTGGCCACCACCGCGTTCACGTTTTAAGCAACTGCTTTCTCTCATCATCCATACCGTGCTCTCTGCATGTTACGCACAGCTTTAGTTTGATTCTTTTGACCCAAGTCTACATTTTCTAATTAATGCAATTTAATATCATGTTGAGCCAATACTTAAACGTTAACATTAAAAATAGATTTAGTACGATAATACATCGGGCAATTGCCATTATTGAAAATGTCATGTTATGCCGATCTATATTTATCTAAAATCAACTTCGAGATTTGGATGGGAGTGGTGGGTAAGTGAGCACGTCCATACATTCAACTTTTCAATCCTCGTAAATGGTCGCGGCGAGTGGTTCTCGGACTTTACCAAGACGGCAACAGCGTTGGGTGAGGAAGAAGAACTACGGCAGCAGCGCAACAGCGTGCCAGTGTACAACATCGTGAACCCACAGATCAATGCAATGCTCAAGCTATTGGACCTGCCGCTCTTTGTGAAGGTGCGTTTCGAGCCCCACAGTGGCCATGTCGTGGGCTCGACGGACTATTACGTCGAGTGGCGATACAACAAGAAGCGACAGGCGTAGCAATGCGAGTGCGTGGCGAGGTGTCTAAGCGGCCAGCTGGCGAGCTCGACATACGTCGAGTTCGAGGTACTAATAGCTTTTGTGGAGGTGGAGGAATGGACGATTGGACGCAAGGTTGCAAGTTAATGGAGTTTGTTAGTATACGTATGGCTAATCGTATTGCGTCATCGAAATCTGTGACGAAACGAAAACAACTTGCAATCAGTACAGGCATTGCTTTGGATAGCATAAACATATCATTTTGTGTCCTCATCAAATGTATGATGCTTTGCATGTGTTTACTAATCAATCACCAATCGATTTCTGACTTGCATTCAAAATCGCCACAAACGAAATTCATCAGCGAGCGAGCAATGAGCGCTGCTGCTGCTACATCGAAGCTCCGCGTGCTCTGTCTGCACGGATATGCGCAGAACGGCGAGGTATTGCGCGGCCGCATCGCTGCGTTCCGCCGCGCGTTCAAGTCAAGCGTCGAGTTTGGTGTGTTTGATGATCTATCATTAGTGATGGTGCTCACGATGCACTCGGTGGTCGTCGTTGTCTACTGTCACGCTGACGTGCGTGCGTGGATGTGCTCGCGCAACAACAGTGTGCGTGGACGCGCCGATCATGATCGAGAACGACCCATTCGCAAAGGCTGAAAGTGCATCAACCGCCGACGTTGCGACTGCAACAACAGACAACGTCGAACAACAACAGCAACAGCAGCAGCTGTCGTGGTTTGACTTCCATGTCGACGAACTGACTGGCAACGTGACGCTCTCGCGCGTCGACGAGTCGATCGCGTACATCGCAGAGCTCTGCCGCGAACACGGACCGTTCGACGGTGTGTTTGGCTTTAGCCAGGGCGGCACGATCGCGTCACTCGTGTTGCAGCACCAGCGTACGTCCCTGCACTGCGCTCGACTGTCCGTGCGTGATGTTCGACACTGTAGTGGCTCATACTCACATGTATGCGTCCATCTGTTCATCCATCTATACAGACGAGAAGCCGGAGAACTGGACCGCACCGTTGTTCCGCTTTGGCATCTTTGTCGCAGCGCCGCAGTCGCGCGACCCACGCGTTGGCAACGCAGCCCTCCAGCTCGCAATCCCAACGCTCCACGTGATCGGCGCAAGCGACGGGGTCGTCGACCCAGCGAGCTCAAAGCGCTTGGCAGCAGGGTTTGTCGACCCGCAGGTGTTCATCCACGCCGGTGGCCACTACGTCCCAGCGAACAAGGAGCCCAAGGACGCGTTCCGCGACTTTTTCAAGCAGCTCCGCGAGCAGCTACAGACCTTTCAATGAGCGCTTATCCCGTATACCATTGCTATAGACAGGTAGACAGACTCGCTATTCAAACATTTCGAGACCTCTCTGTATAAGAACCATTGCCATTCCCAATAGAACCTCATTGATGAACCCTACAGGCTAGAGGCTGCCAGGTGTCCAGAACACGGTTGAGTTACCGCCAACGCTCCCAATCATATGGCGCTGCGGATTCCACTGCAAGTCGCTAACGGGTCCAGCGTGGCCACGCGATAGCGTGTGGACGTGCTCGCCGGTCGTCGCTCGATACACAACGATGCGGCCGTCGGCTGTGCCGGTTGCAACAAACTCGCCATCGGGCGAGTACGCACTCCCGAGCCTCAGGCTGTCATTGTCGTTGACATCATCATCGTTGTCGTGATGCGTCAACATATGGAGCAAGTGGCCTTCAAATGCGTCGAGGTGGAGGAACACGCCCCTGTTCGTTGCGACGAGCAGCTGGTTCCCGTCGGGACTGAACTGGAGACCAACAGCATGGAGCTTTCGGGCAGTAAGGTCGGGGGTGTTGCGTTTTGCGACATGCGGCGCCACGACGTTCACGATGCTCGGGTCGTAGAGCGAGAACTTGCCAAACGGGCCGTCCTGAAAGTTGCGCGCGTCGTACAGGCGCACGACGTGGTCGTCCGTGTAGACGGCAAAGACGACGCCCTCTTGGTCGTATGCGCTGCAGACGCTCGTTGCTGGTGCGTGGTCGATGCGGATGATTGCCTGGATCAGATCTGAGTCAGTCGTCGATTGCAGTATATATACTACAAAAGTGTGCGAGAATAATGGATGCAAATCGCGATTGACTACCACGTAGTCACGTGGATATACGACGCACTCACCCGCGTGTCGGGCGACCGAAAGTCCCAGAGCCGCACGGTTCCGTCCAGTGAGCACGAGAGGAACTCGTCGGCCGTTGGGTGCATCGTCAATGACGTCACACTGAGGCATGGCGACATGTCAGACGCGACAACATACAAAGCTACAGTAGTACTAGCCAGCGTACCGCGCAGTGTGACCCGTGTAGTAGCGCAGGAACTTGTTGTCAAAGAGCGAGTGGTAGCGAATGCGATCTGTTGCATGAACGCTGTGAGTGCAGTACACAAGACACACACATACACATATACACGGAAGGACGTACGGTCGTTTGCGTCGTTGCGTGACGAGAAGAGGATGCAGTCGGGATGGTGCGTGAACGTGACGAGGTCGACGCCGTAGCGCTTGGTCAAGATCGTCTTTGTGACCCTGCGGGTTGGCCATGGCACATGTAGATACACATATGTATAGACATAGCAGTGACTACCTCAGCGGCTAGTAGCGATACAGAGAGAGAGGATGGCAATGAACGTACATGCCGCTCAAGCAGTTGAGCACCGAGATGACGCCGTCGCTGCGTGCGCTCACGCACACTTCGCCTTGCTGGTGGAAACTGATCGATGTCGCGACGACATCTTGCTCTTCGTCGTCCTGTGTTCATGCGCGCGCGTGTGAGCACACATGCAGAGGGTCGATACCAAGCGACACAGATCAGCGAAGTGGTGGGTCAGCCATTCGTCCGTGGCATTGCTGCTCCATGCAGCAGCAGCAACAGCTACGACAACAGGACGTGCTTTGCAGTATCTCAGCTGTTACACCGAGGCTTTGTGCAGCGCACCTGTGGAGGAAAGATCTTGGCGACGCCGTACTTGCGCACGATGTCGTCGCGCAGCTCGACGCCAGAGATGCTGGTCGTCGCCATTGTCACAGTCATGTGTGCTTGTTTGTTTTGCTGCAGGTGATTGGTTGCTTTCGAATTGCATATTCGTGCTGCATGCAGGATGCGAGACGGTTGTGTGATTGCAATTGCGCTATTCACCCATTACGGCTTTATCTTATCCTAGTGACGTTTTCAAGAATTTGCCTTTCAATACATTCACACTTGTGCTGGGCCATGAGCGTCGATGTGGACCACGTGTCAAACGCTTCGTATCTTGGCGTTGTTCCCACTTCCCCCTCATTTCCGCACACACACGCACGCACACGCGTGGCACTTGGGAGCTCCAGCAGCAGTGCCGCACTCGTGTGTGCACGTGAACGACACCGCGCATACGAACGAGCTGCGTCGCTTACCAACATGTCGGGCGGCCACCTCTCGAAAGAGTTCTTTGAGCTCGTCAAGTCGATCGGCGAGAGCAAATCAAAGCAGGAGGAGGACCGCATCATCATCCATGAAGTCGCGCAGCTCAAGCGCAAGCTGAGCGAAGTCACAGCAACGTCGAGCAGCGCCGGTTCGCAGGTGAACAAGAAGAAAAAGGAGTTTCTCATTCGCCTTATGTACGTCGAGATGCTCGGGCACGACGCGTCGTTCGGCTACATCAAAGCGGTCGAAATGACAGCAGCGACGAACCTCATGCAAAAGCGCGTCGGATACCTCACGTGCGCCCTCGTGCTGTCGCCGACGCACGAGTTTCGGTTCATGATCATCAACCAACTGCAACGCGACTTGCAGTCGTCCAACCACCTCGAAGTCTGCTCGGCGCTCATTGCAGTCTGTAAGCTCGTGACGGTCGAGATGATCCCAGCCGTGCAGCCAATGATCCTCGATCTCTTGCGCCACGACGCCGAGCTCGTGCGCAAGAAAGCAGTGATGGCCGTCCACCGCTTCCACCAGCTGAACCCTGAGACGATCAGCGACACTGGTGACGCACTCCGCCGCACGCTCTGCGACCGCGACCCGAGCGTCATGGGCGCTGCGCTCTGCATCCTCCACGACCTCGCGCTCGTCAGCCCGAGCGACTACAAAGACCTTGTCCCGAGCTTTGTGAGCATCCTCAAGCAGATCACCGAGCACCGTTTGCCGCGCGAGTTTGACTACCACCGCATCCCCGCGCCGTGGATCCAGATCCGGCTACTGAAGATCCTAGCGCTGCTTGGTCAAGCCGACCAGCAGACGAGCGAAGGCATGTACGAAGTGCTCCATGACGTCATGCGCCGCGCCGACACGGGCATCAACGTTGGGTATGCGATCATCTACGAATGTGTGAGGACCGTCACGACGATCTATCCGAACAGCACGCTCCTCGACGCGGCCGCAGCGAGCATCTCGCGGTTCATCAGCAGCGACAACCACAACCTCAAGTACTTGGGTGTCACGGGCTTGGCCGCGATCGTGAAGGACCATCCGCGGTACGCAGCCGCGCACCAGATGGCCGTGATCGACTGCCTCGAAGACCCCGACGAGACGCTCAAGCGCAAGACGCTCGACTTGCTGTATCGCATGACGAATCCTGTGAACGTTGAGTTCATCTCGGACAAGCTCACGCAGTTCCTCCGCGACGCGTCCGACGTGTTTCTACGCACCGAGCTCGTGTCGCGCATCACGCAGTGCGCGGAACGGTACGCGCCAAGCAACGCGTGGTACATCCAGACCATGACGAACGTCTTTGAGCTCGGCGGCGATCTTGTGAGACCCGAAGTCGCGCACAACCTGCTGCGACTGATCGCCGAAGGCAGCGGCGAAGACGAAGAGCAGGACATGGAGCTGCGGCGCGACGCTGTTGATACGTACTTGGACCTGCTCGAACGCCCGGTCTTGCCCGACATCCTCGTGTGTACGATGGCGTGGGTCCTCGGCGAGTACGGTTTTTTGAGCGACACGATGGCGCTCGACGAGATCTGCGAACGGCTCTGCGAGCTCGTCGACCGGCCGTTCGAGCAGGAGGACACGACGCGCGGGTATGTACTGAGTGCAGTCACGAAGATCACCGCGCAGCTCGGCCACACAATCGAGATTGCCGATGCAATGATGCACAAGTACAAGACGAGCCGGAGTACGGACTTGCAGCAGCGGTGCTTTGAGTACTTGGCCGCCACGAAGAACATGGCGCTCATGGCCGAGGTGTACCCTGAAGATGCGAGCTGCGAAGACATTGAGGTCGACCCGAACCTCTCGTTCTTGTCGGCGTTTGTCGACCGTGCGATCGCCCAGGGTGCGCCGCGGTACGATCCACCCGACGACTCGGACGACGACGACTTTGAGGATAGGCAAGCCAACACATCGAACCGCCTGAACTTTGAAGCGTACAAGAAGCCCGAGATCCCGTACTCGGTCAAGCTACCGACTGCAGCGGACGCACCAAAGCCGTTTACAAACCAGTGGGGCGCACCGAACCAGGGGGGAGCACCGCACAGTGGTGCATGGCCCGGTGCACCAGGCGGGAGTAGCAACGGTCCGGAGCCTAGCGGCTTTGGTGCAAACCGAGGCGTAAAGAACGTTTGGGGTCCGACAGGGCTAAACACTGGCGGTAGTGCCCCGCACGACCCAATGGGCGGCACCGGTGCACCGACGGACCCGTACGGCGTCCCACCAGGTGGTGGGCCACCGGCTCAGCAGCACCTGCCGCAGGGCGGCTACGGTGCAGGCAGCTACGGTGCGCCGACCGACTACCACAACACCGGTGCTGGAGCTGGAGCTGGAGCGTACGCTGGCACCGACATGGGTCACCACGACGACAACGTTGGCGCTGACGACAGCGGTAGCCTTGTCGACGAGCGCCAGATGCTCGCGTCTGCGATCTTTGGTGGCATTCCCGGCGCGCCGGCACCGATGGCACTTGCGACGCGCCGCGTGAACGGCAGTGTGAGGGGGACAATGGGCGCGAACCGCCGGACGAGTGCGAACCGCACGACGAGTGCATCGTCGCGCCGCACGTCGGCACGTCAGGACCAGGGACTGACTGCACCAACCGAGTACCAACAGCCACAGGGCCAAGCGCCGGTACCGCCACGTGCGGAAGTCGATCTGCTCGACATCTTTGACGCACCAGCACCAGCACCGACTGCGTATCCGCAGCAGCAGGCGATCGCCGACCCGTTTGGTATGAGTGCACCGCTCGCCCCAGCACCAGCACCAGTGGCGGTAGCAGCACCACCGGCAATGGCAATGGCGCCAGCGCCTGGAATGTCGCTCGATCCGTTCAACCTCTCGGGTCTGTCGTCGAGCGTCAACGGTGCGTTGTCATGCCCAGTCTCGAGTGTTTGTGTGGGTGATTGTATGTGTACTAACTTCACTTATTTCACTATGTATTTTGTATATTAGAGCTATCGCTTAGTGGCAGTGGCAGCATGTCTGCTGGGTCGTTCCAGTACAATGGCAAAGCGCTCGAGCCGTGGCAGATCACGACGCAGGACTTTGGTGCGCGCTGGGGCACGTGTCCGTGCGAGAAGAAGACGAAGGTCGCACCGAGTTCGATCCGCACGCTCGACGACTTTATGACGCGCATGCACCAGTTTGCAGTCCACACTGTCGAAGCGATCGCTGCAAGTACGTCATTGGGTGATTGGGTGTTTGGGTGATTGGTGTTTGGGTGATTGACGCCGCTCTACTTGCTTATGCAGCGAACGAGGCGATCGCTGCGTGTCGCCTCGTGAACTCGGAGCACGTCGCGCTGATCCACGTCAAGATCCGCAGCGGCGGCTTTGTCGACCTCACAGTCCGCACGGCCGACATGCACTTTACAGACCAGTTGCTTGACGCGACGGCGCAGCGGCTCAAGTAGTTTGGTCGGTCAGCGACGCGTCATCGTCGTCGTCTTGCATTGCGTAGATGCACGAGTGTGTCGCAGTTGTAGGTTCAGAGGCGCGACTGTGCGCAGTAGTGCTCGTACCACCACGCCGCTGTTTGAAACGACTCGTTGTCTGTGTATAAGCGTCTGTGTGAATGATCGATACTGTATTCTGAGTATGAGAGCGAGTGAGCGCATTGCGACTTTGCTGTGACTGTGAGGCATTGTGGGGATTTACTTGCGAGGCAAAGAGCAAGCGAAGTAAGCACACAAGCTCTTGCCATGTGGTCGGGAAGCATTCTCGCGCGTGTCTGCTGTAGCACATGGAGCGAGGAGGTGGCTGCGTTCACTCATCCGATCTGCTGTGTCTGGATCGCGGCCAGAAGAGTCCACGAGCAAGCAAATGAGCAAACAGATCGCTTATACAGAAGCACAGAGCTGATTGCACAAGTGTGTGTGTTGCTGGCAACAAACGAGTGACGTCAAGCAGCCGTAGTCCGCCCATCACCCTACCCCATTTCGTTTTTGGACCGGCTCGCTGCTGAAGAGATGCGCATCGTGTTTTTACTCGCTACATATCACTACACCTGCAGTTTGTATGTCAAATACATTAAGAATGTAATCTATATATTTACAATAATGGGTTCGAGCCAAACCACGTCCAAACATAATGTTTAATATGGGCTTTAGTGTGGCCAAGCTTGCAGCTCGCATTCTCGTGCGCATTGCCCTGCGATGGCGCTCGTCGCTCGCACACACCGTGCGTCAAAAGCGCTTCCTCCGCCGCCCAACCACCACCGACCTTCGCCGCTGTCCGCACGTCTGCGATCGAAGCAGCAGCAGCAGCGCGATCGTACTTGTACTCGAACTCGTACTCGCTGTACGACCAGCCGCAAATAGCCACCGACGACGCTTCGCACAAACACCACTTTGGACGACTGCAGTCCAAACGGCAACTGCGACAGGTAGTAGACACACTCACAACGACGTCCTGTCTAGAAAGAGCGACAGCTACAAGCCACCACAACTTAACAAAAACGATGGAGAGGAACGTCGTGATGCCGAACGTCGTGCTACACTTCCACGGCTTCCGTTTCTCGATGCTCTCGAACCTCGAAGAAGCGCTCTGTCACCTCGCAGTCGACATGCTCCGCAAGATGATCGTCGCGACGGCTGCGAGCGGCGCGTGCATCGCTGCAAGCCAAGCGGCAAGCATGGCTGTACCTGTACTTACAGACGGCCTCGTCTCAGGGCTCATCACGTTCGCAACGTTCTCGTCGTGCACGGTACTCGCACACGGCCCCGCGCGGCTCATGCACAAGCAACAGCAGCTCTTACCATCGAGCCAGAGCTACTACCTCCACGATGATAGCGACAACGTCACGGCAGCGAAAGCAGCTGCTGTGACGCCTACATCATCGTCAACGACGCTGCCGCTGCTCTCGGCAAAGCGGCTCGCACCGATCTCGTACACTACGACGACAGCACCGACGACTATGAAGCAATCGCCCAAGCTCGCACCGTCATCGACCGCGTCCAAGGTCCAGTCGTCGTCATCAAATGCGCCATCGCTACTCCCGCAAATCCGTCGGCGCGTGCTCAACCACTTGCGACAAGGTCCGCCAATCGTCAACACCGTCGCTAACGAGACGCGCCGTCGCGCGCACATGTCGCTCGTGAACGCGACGATCCGCGTCGGCAAAGCGCACACGCAGCTGCGCTCGGCTGCGACCAACAACAAACCACTCGACGTGTACATGGTTCGCGTCGACTGCGGAGGTAGTAGCGGTTCCTCCAACGAAAAGCACATGAATCCGGTCGTGATGTGGGACGTCACCGCGACGTTTGACGAGTTCAAAGCGCTCGAGCGGGACTTGAAGCGCGAAGTTAGGGCGAAGAAGCTTGGCGCAACGGTCCCGCACCTCTCGACTGGCGCCGTGCTGTTTGTCCAGGAAGAGCTCACGCAGCACGTACTGAATGCGCGACGTGTGCGGCTCCAGACGTTCATCGATGCGATCCGCACGGACGCTGAGCTTGCAATGACCGACTCTCTCCGCAAGTTTTGCCAAGCGTACTAGGTTGGCGACAGTGAGACGCCTCTAAACTGGTCGAGCCGCCCCATTCGCCCTCGCGACGTCGCAGTATGAAGGTGCGGAATGGGGAGCTACCCACTGCTGCTGCTCTACGCGCTTGAGTCGATCGCAGACTCGAGCAATGCGGGCAGTAGGGAGCCAAGGCCGAGTGATGAGAAGATGATGAGAAGATGATGAGAAGCGCTCGCTGAGCAGGCGAGCGCTACAATGCGTATGTATGCAATGTGCTGTGAAGTCCGACTCTGGACAAGTGGCCCGTCCGCCATGCTGGCTGGTTGTTAGTAGCTGTATTCGTGCTAGCGAGTAGTAGGTAGTAAGTGACGGACGGATCGCGTCTGCTGCGAGCGAAAGCAGCGACGGAATGGGTCAAATAGACCGCATGGATGTGTTTGTGTCGTGTCGTCCATTTGATTGGAGCTGCTCGGTCTGCGGGTTTGACGTTTGGTGGAGATACAGTAGATTACGCCACGTTGGACGTGCTCAAATGTACAGAACACATGGCTGGTGGCATGCAGGTCATGGCGGTCACTCGACACGAACAGTGTCAATAGGCCAACGTCTGCAGCCGACATACATGGCGTGCATCAAGCATTGTACACACATGAGAGCACACACGAGTGTCGCGTCGTCTCACTAGTACTTAGTGGTGTGACGCCATCTATCACGATGTTGGACAGACGAGGTTTACTGGGTCACACAAGAGCTTTTGGATTGTATCGGCTTTGACAGGGTCAATGACGTTCGATACAATGTTGCTGCTGCGTCTGCTCCTGATACTCTCGCTCGAGCGGCTCCCGCTCTCTCATTCGCCACAATCAAGGCACCAGACAACCACACACTGCATGCGCGCGAGCGTCGAGCTGCCCGCAGCGACGCTCACGGCGCTGCTGCTGTTGCTGGTGGCGAGTGCGACGGTCGATGGCGCGCACTCGAGTCTGCGAGCAGCAGCAGTCGGTGATGGCAGCAATACATCTACAGCTGGTGCGTGCGTGCATGCATGCACCAGCGCAATGCGATGAGCGTGCACGACCGCGCACTGCAACTGCTGACATTGCGCTTGCGACTCGTGTCCACATAAACAGCTGCAGCGAACGTATTGAGCTACGGGTCGCGCAACGGCCACAATGACGACGACGATGATGACTCGAGCGACGGCGACAATAAGGAGAAGCTGATGCTCTGCGCGAGCTTCGGGACCGTCGCAGCAGTCATAGCGATCGCGCTGCTCTGGCGCGCATGTCTCGAGTGCTGCAAACGCTCGAGCCGCTACGCCAAGCACCGCGCATTTGCCAAACGAACGTACGTCCTCGCTGTGTGCAGCCGTATGTGATCCACAACAATAGGCGCTGACGCCCTTGACTGCATGACCTCTGGATCGTAGCGATGGTGGCGAATGGACGTGTCGCGTCTGCTTCCACACGAACGCAGCAGCTGCTCAGCCCGACTGCGTGCTCTGCGGCTCGCTCCCTCGATGTGCGTAATCGTGTGCATCTGCTCTACCGAGTCGCGCTGTATAGACCCACCTCTGTATGCAACATACTGACATGCTACTGTCCGTTTGCATTGCGCTAGCGATCCGCATTCGCGTCGAGCACGCGCCACCGTCGTCACTACCATCGCAGGACGCGAGCTACCTCGAGGCGACGACACCGCGGATACCGCAGCAACTGACTGGTTCGCAACAACAACAGCAGCTGAACGACCGACAGCAAGTTGCACTCGAGCGCCACGCGTGGAAACGCTGCATTGGCGTTCGGTCGGTGTACTGGGTACGCCGACGACCCAGTTATGGACTTGTGGGTGGATCCGATCTGCGAGAAGCTGGACGCAACTGACCTGTATGCTATGCATACCAATGGGATGGCGCCTGCAGGTACGCGTGTCGGCGCTCGACGTGCGCAAACACGACAAGCTACGCGGCGCGATCGTGCTCGAGAAGCGCTTTCTCAAGCGCAAAGCCGGTTCGAATGGTTCGTCCGACGAGTCGTCGGGTCACAGAAGCTCGTCGTCGTCGTCATCGGATGGTGCAGTAGCGTACGGCAGTGGAAGCAGCAGCTCTGGCGACAACAGTGCACTCGCACTCTGCGCTGACCGCGGCTTTGTCCGCGACGACCGCAACACATCAGCTGTCACGTGGTGTCCTGCTGGTGCGTCCACATGCATCGAAGGCTCGTAGCGCGTGCTGCGCGTGTCATAGACACACTCACTTACAACCACTCGCTTGCCATGATGCAGACAAGTACGTCCAACCAGCTCGTCTGTACTCGAAAGACCTACAGGTGCGGACGTCTTACATCTGCGGTTGTGTCTGAGTCTGTACGACCTGCTGACGTACGTACGCACTTGTGACTGTCTAGCGCGTCGCGAGCTTGCGCTTCAGTGACAAGACGCAGTGGTTCTACCGCCAGGCGCTCAAGCTCAGCTCGTCGCTCGTCGACGGGTGCCACACGATCCGTACGTCCCAACGCCAACGTGCTGCATGTCGTCTATTCGACTGACTGACTCTCAACACTGTTACTATCGTACTATGGGGCAACGCACTCTACTCCACAGGCGTCCACCGTGAGCACGTGCTCAAGCAGTCGTCGCAGATCTTGTTGACAGCACCGACATCGACGCTCCGAAGGCGCTTGCGCGTCGACTTTATGGAGGAGCCCGGCATCGACGGCGGCGGGTTGTTGCGCGAGTGGCTCCACGTTATATGCACCGAGCTCTTCTCGGACGCGCTTGGGCTCTTTGAACGCACCGGTGACGGTGCACACGCCGGGTACTGGATCCGACGCAGCGGTGCAGTCGCGACGACGACGACGAACCGCAGTGCGTCGCTCGAAGTGCGTTGCCGCCTATATCAGGTGTCTGTAGCTATTGACAGTGTTCGACATCGCGTAGACTGACCTATTGATTTGTATACGACCATGTTAGATGTACCAGTTCTTTGGCAAAGTGCTCGGTAAAGCGCTGCTCGAAGGGCTCGTTCTGAACGTCCGACTCGCCATCCCACTGCTCAAGCACGTGCTCGGCGCGCCGTTCACGCTCGCCGACATCCGGCTCCTCGATCCGACACTGTTTGCAAGTCTGCAGTACTTGCTGACGCACGACAACGTCGACGCGCTGAGCCTCACGTTTGCACTTGACGGTATTGAGCTCGAGCCAAATGGTGAAGCGCGCGACGTGACCGACGCGAACAAGCGTGCGTTTGTCGACGCGGCTGTGCGGTACTACCTCTTTGACAGTGTCCGCGACGAACTCGCTGCCGTGCTTGACGGCTTGCATTCCGTCGTACCGGCTTCGATGCTCCACGTGTTTGACTACAAAGAGCTCGACGTCGTTGTCTCGGGGCGCTTGGACATTGACGTCGTCGATTGGCGCATGCACACGGATGTGCGGCTCGTGGGCGAGTGTATGGTGCAGGAAGTCGCAGTCGTCGAGTGGTTCTGGAGCATCGTCGAGGGATTTAGCCAGGACGAACGCGGTCGTCTACTGCAGTACGTCACGGGCTCGAGCGGCGTGCCGGTCGAGGGCTTTCAGGTGCGTCCATGTACGCTTTAGCTTGAGCAGCATACAGTCGCATGGAGGCTAAGGCGTCGACTACTGTTATTGCCTAGTATAGGGTCTCGCGGGGATGGACGGCGCGATCCAGCCGTTCACGATTCAGCTCACGGCTGCTGCGTCGCGCATCTACACGGTGCTGCCGCACGCGAGCACGTGTTTGAACCGGTGCGTGCTGCGTTGCCTAGGCGCAACATGGCGTTGTCGCTAGTACTCACACTAGTGCCACTGTTGCTGCTGCTGCTGTTACGACAGACTCGACCTCCCAGTGTACGAGTCCCGAGCTGAGCTCGAAGAGATTTTGCGCATGGTGCGTGTCGGTAGTCAGTCAGTTGACCTGCTGCTGCTGCTGCTGCTGTCGTCTCGGCGCTGTATGGCCATGCACTCGAGGTCGTCATTGACTGTTGTTGTCTGCTCTCCACGCTCCTGCGACTGCTACGGCGCTAGATCATATCGATGGACGTCACGGGCTTCAACAGCCGCTAGCGTCTCCTACTATAGTACCAATGTCCACGCAATGAACCGTTGCACTCGGTGAAGTACGATCCGTTATCTCAATCCCATACTAGTAGACTGCGACTGCAATTGTAGGCGATCATGAGCGCATAGGCGCGTTGTCGTGCTATGCAGTTGCGTCTGCTGCTGCTGCTGCTACTACTGTGTCACTTCGACGGTCGCTACTAATGCTACTGCCAGTGTCCATCATCTCATGCAGCACCGCGAGCGACGACTCGTTCTCGCGCTTTGTTGCAAGCGACAGCGGCGTGACGCCACTCGCGTCTGCGCGTCGCGGGTCTGCGCCATTTTGGACAAGCAGTCGAATCATTTCGAGCCGGTTCGTTGCCGACAGTTCTTCGCGCCGGAGCTGCACGGCCCAGTGCAGTGCTGTGAACCCGAGGCGATCTGCAACATTTGGGTCGGCAGCACTCGCGAGCAGCATGCGCGCTGGACTCACGAGCGCCTGCTGCGCACAGATGTGCAGTGGCGTCGCGCCGTCGTCGGACCGGACGTTCGGGTTCACGCCGCGCGCGAGGATGCGCTTGACGCGCGAGACGTCGTTGTTGCGCGTCGCTTCGCGGAGCTCGTCGCCGTCTGATAGTGTGCGGATGTTTCATCGAGATATGGACGCACATCACACGTCACAGATTTGCTCACACGTCGCAGATTTAGATTTATACATACACACTTCGAGATAAAATAACATCGACGCACCGTGACGCGGGTCGTTGCAAAAGAGCGCAATGCTGTAGATCGCACACACGAGCAGTGCACTGAGCAGCTCAAGTACAAGCCGCACGTACGCTGCAGTTGTTGGACTCGCAGTCCGCAGTGTCCAGGCGTGCCACTTGACGTCAAACAACATCTTTTTCATGAGCAAGTCGTCGACGAACGCCGTGTCGCGCAGGCCCTCGAAGTACACAGCGAGGCGGCTCACGTCTCTCGCGACCGTCGGGTTGCGGCAGTACTGGATGGCTTCGAGCGTCGCGACTGCAAACGCAAACGCTGGCACGCCAGCAACGCGGCCGAGCCGACCGCGCAGGGTTAGCGGCGTTGCAAGTGCGTACTTCCAGAGCCCAGTTGGCAGCACGAGCGCGTCGTGGTAGACTGCGCCGAAGCACGCGGCCGTGACTGAGACGTAGAAGAACGGCACGAAGAACGCGTGCGGGAAGTTGTTGGGGTACCGGTAGATCCAGCGCTGCAGTGCACCGAGGCAATAGTGCAATGCGAGCACACGTGCAAACGTGTACATTGCGCTGCACGTGACGAGCCACGCTGCGAGCTTGCCTGGGTGGCGCAGCACGACCTTGCGCGCAGACCGCAACATACTACCGAATGTGTGTGTGTGTTTGTGGATATATGTGATCGAGCTGCTGATGGTGTGTGGTTGTGTCGGTCGTGACCACGTCGACGAACAGTCGAGCGTGACTGCAAGTGGATGTCTGCACTCACTCGCGGGAGCGGCGGATCGACAAGTGTGGCGTCGTCGTCGTCGTCGTCGTCTGCGGCCGCTGATGATGTCGACTGCTGCGTGGTACAAGACGGACACTTCCATCTGTTTCGTGTATTTCGAAAAATATGCTTTGTATAGTTACATAGCATATATTTATGTGATATAATACAGTATGTTGCAATTATGAACGTTTGATATCATTGCGAATTCAGATTCTTGCTAGCGGATTTGGATGGCACTTGATTCAGCACTTGCAAGCGAAACATTCGCACACGAGCGGACTTTGTACAATCGATTGTGTTTGTAGCGTGTGCACTCGCTTAGTTCCGATCTACCCCCTTTGCGCCATTTGGCTCGTTTGGCGCGACGAACCGAACAGCTCGGGACTGGAAGCGAGCAAGCAGCAGACAGCAGCTCTCCAGCAGGCAGCTCTCGCTTTGACGCGAACCGCGACGACAACAACAACGATGGCAGATGTCGTGACACCTGCAGCTAGCGCGACAAAAGAACGTGCGTCTGCACCACCATCTTCGTCGTCGTCTCGTACGAGTGGCGCTGCTCCTTCGCGCGAAGGCAGCAGCCACGCGAACGGCAAGAGCAGCAGCAGTGGCAGTGGTAGCAGTAGCACGATGAGCAGCGCCGAGCGTGCAGCGCGCGACGAAGCGAAACGCCGCAGGGCTCCGCCAGGTAGCGACGCGACGCCCGAAGAGCGTGCGAAATACGAGCTCGAGCGTAAGAAAGTCGCGAAGTACAAAGAGGACAAACTGCGGGCGCGGCGCGACCACACGCGCATGATCCTCGAGTCGCACGCGCAGGCCAAGCGCCGCGCATTGCTCGGGAAACAGTCCGAGTTTCTTGCAACGCTCGAGTTCCGCAACGCGCTGCCGGACCTGCCGTTCGAGACGAAGTTCCTGTCGTACCCGCACGAGCGCGAGCGCCTGATCAAGTACAAACCGAATACGCTCGAAGCCGACTACACGTACACGATCCACGAAGAAGCGAACCTTGGGCTGAGCATCGACCTCATTGACCCCGCCAAGTACGAAGGTGCGTCGATGCGTCTAGTGACTTGTACGGCTATGACTGCTACGTTCGACCATCACTCACGGTCTATTCGTATTGTTTCCAGCACCTTTGAACCCTGGGAAGCTCGAGATTGGCGACGAGCAGGCGCTCATGATGAAAGAGGAGTCCGCGAAAGCCAGCAAAGCGAAAGCGCGACCTGCTGTGCCGTGGCTCCGGCGCACCGAGTACATGGGCACAGACCTCTACGACGCAGTCCACAAGGTGCGTCGTCGTTATTGCCCTCGTAAGTACGAATTCGAGACTAACGTCGATATGTCTATTGAACTGTCGAATCACCTCTATTGTCGTCCAGTTCAAGAGCGAGGTCGAGATCCAGAGTGCGCTGCGCGAAGGCACGGAGAATGCGCTCGCCGAGGTCGTGCAGATCACGCTCGAGGACCGCGCCGACGCGTCGTTCGTCGACATCAACGACCCTGCGACACTCGTCCATCCGTTCAACAAGCAGCGCAAAGTCGCGAAAGTCTGGGACGTTTTGCCGGACCAAGTGCTTGCGCCGAACAAGTACGCGATTCTGGTACGTATGGCACTCTTGTCACTCTTGTCACTCTTGTCACTCTTGCGAGGGATTCATATTCGCTACTCTAACTTGTGCATTGCATTGCTTGTCCATTTCGCTAGTCGTACGACATTTTGCCGTCGACCGACATCAAGAGCAAGAGCATTCGGGACCGCGAAGCGCGCGCGCTTCTCTCGGGCGTCTCGAAGAAAGGCAGTGGCGACTCGATCCAGGGCTCGATTCTGCTGCCAAGTGCTGCAAACGACGACGAGGTCTGGTCGCTAGCGCTAGTTGTGGGGTCATCTGTATTTCCATATAAACCGCGATACTGACGTGTGACTGACTGGCTGTCTGTCTGTGTGCGACATGTCGATCCACACCCAACAGAAGGAGAGCGACGAAGCCGAGAAGTTTGCGTACTTTCGCGAGTACCTCATGTCGGTCGAGTCGCTCGAGAGCGTACGTTGACGTACTGGCTCTAGCGATACGCTACTGGCTTAGACTGACGTGTCGACCCTCTTTTTCGTCACTATAGGCCGAGTCGCAGCACACAGTCTTCATGTTCGATCCCGAGTCGAATGCGTTCACGTACAGCGACATTCTCCACCGCATCCAGCTCAAGAAGACGCGTTTGACCGGTGAAGACAAGCGCCGGCGCGGTGCGATCGTCCACCGCCGCGCGTACTCGGACGGCGAGACCGAGCGCCGCGACGCAATAGTGGCCGCGTACGGCGGGCTCTACTACGACGAGCTCGACAGCGACGAGCAAGTGCGAGCGTTCAAGCGGCGACGCGCAGCTGCGAAGCGCGCGACAGCGGCTGACGATGTTGATGTGGACGATGTGGACGATGTTGGCAATGTGGACGAAGAGACCAAGGCGAGCGGCGAGCCACTAGTCGAGTTGCCAACGCCAGTGGCAGCTGCAGCAAAAGCGGCAGACGCGAGCGACGGCAACGGCAGCCCTGCGATCAGCGACGCGAGCAGCGCGTCCGACAGCGACAGCGAGTGAGCGAGTGACTGCGAGCAGTTGGAGAGGTGTTGCCTGCGTCTGCGTCGGTTCACTCCGACATTGATAGCGACCAGCAGCCAGCAGCCACGCCACTTGCTATGAATGCTACGTATGCATGTCGATTCGATGATGGCTACTAGCAGGTGGTGGGTGCGTGTGTGAGAGAGAGCGTCGGTAGTCACCACGCCTCGACTCTCTGCACTGCTGTACTAGTACTGTACTGTGCTGTGGGGGCTGGGCTGGATAACGAACGGGATGTACTGCTGCTGCTACTGCGACCGTTTCATAGCAGATGCGCGCGGCAGGACGCAGCCGCGCCAATGATGCCCGAGTCGTACCCGGCGCTTGCGATCTCGATCGTGACCTGGTGTTTGCAGCCATAACACCAGCGCGTGCGTTAATGGCAGTGTCTGCGATTCTGAGCATAGCCTGTGGATGGAGGCGAGCAAGCAGACACGACGCACTGGGTTCGGGAACTTGGTCCACGCGTACTTGGCAAACGCACTGCGCACGTCGCGCAGAAAGACGTCGCCCGCTTCGGCCATGCCGCCCGAGAGCACGATCAGCTGAGTGCCGCATGTGCATCCGACAGTGTCGCACACAAGTGGGTCGCCGCGAGTGAGCAGCTGCTGTGTATCGGGGCAGAGCGAATGCTCCTATAACGCACCTCCGGGTCGAGCATGCGGCAGATCGTCACGCACGCAAAGCCCAAGTAGTCGGCCGCCTGCCATCAGCCAGCCATACATTATGTAAGTCGCATGCTGATGGCAAGTGTAGACACATACAGACTCGCACCTCGGCGATCAGGCGCGTGCACATCGCGTCGCCATCAGCTGCGTGTTCAAACACGCGCTTTGCCGTGATGCAGTCGAGCGGCAGCACTGCGAGCGTCGAGTCGGCACCGGCTGCGATGTGTTCCTGGGCCTCGAGCACGAGCGCACCGGCCGAGCTGTACGCCTCGAGGCATCCGCGCTGGCCGCAGCCACAGAGCCGTCCATTGCGCTCGACGATCTATATACACGTTGGCACACTGGTCAGTACGGTCAGATGACCGATGGCCATACAAACAGACAGCTAGATAGACAGCACGCACCATGTGGCCGCCCTCAATGGCGTTCGTGCCGCCGCGCAGGAGCTTCCCGTCGCTGATGATACCGACGCCGACGCCAGTACCGAGTGCTACCGCGTGTGTGTGTGTCAATGACAGCGAGAGATCTGTGAGTCGCACGACTACGTCCGCTCGGTCTATACACGAGTGGCCATGACGCACTGAGCATGACAAAGTGCTTGACGTCGGTCTTTGCCGAGCCGACCCAGTGCTCGGCGAGGATCGCAGCGTCGGCGTCATTGCACACGTGCACCTGCATTGTTCACAAGGATAGCGGCGGCGTCAGCGAATGCGTCGATCGCCCAGATAGAGTGCGAGCACACACACACATACACGCATTCACGTACCTGGAGCCCGTCGAGGCGGTCGAGAAAGAGCTGTCGCAGCGGCACGTTGCGCCACGACGTAAAGTTGGACGCTGCGTGGATCACGCCGTTCGTCTGCAGGATGCCAGGACACCCGACGCCGACTGCTGCGAGTGCGCTGAGCTCCATCTTGAGCTGTGACGACACATGTACGTGGACATATGGCATATCAAAGCAAAGGTCATTGAGGCGTGTCTTGGTGCGACAGAAGACACAAACGCATGCGTCACACTGCGCAGCCGCACCTGCGCGAGTGTTTGCTGCAGCAGCGAGCACGCAAGTGTGACCACAAGCTCTGGTGCCTGCTCGTGCTCGAGGATCTGTTGCTGCGCTCGTGCGAGCACGCGGCCGTGGTCGTCAACGACGCCGACCTTGACGCTCGTGCCGCCAATGTCAATACCACCTCGCATCATGATTTTTTTGCGATTTGACAAACGCCTTGAAGCGACACTATTCTGGACACAACCCAGACAATTTAAACAGTAAAGTTGAATGCAAAACGAAATAAACAAGATGTGTAATTAATTTTTAGAGTGATAGTAAATATATACACTGACAAGCAAACGCAAATATAATGTATAATATACAATAGAGCTCAATATTAAATATATTAATCTTATTTTTCACAGTAAATCAACTGTTCGATTAAACACCAGTAGTACCCCTCTCATGCACGTACTGACCACACAGCTGCCAGTTACTCAACGTAACGCCAAACGGTCACTCTTGTTAGAGTAATTATATAATTGTTGAAACGTCACATAGATTGACATTCCCGCTCACCCTCTTCCGTCATCATACTGTTAGCGCCATTACACTTATTAAATCACCAAAGGCGGTGCAATTTGTATCTTTTAAGATTTCTCATCAATCTAATACAGTAGTGAAAAATATACCTATACGACTTCCAATATTTGTCCATGCAATTACATGTAGCGTTCCAGACAATATTCTTGTCGGTGGTAACTGCTTGTCGGCGAAGCAGGCTAAGCATAATACGTCCTTGAATGGTAACATCACACCAGCGACGCAGCTTCCACGCTAGTCCTTGTGCTTCTTTAGGAATGGAAGAGTCGAACTCGTCGCACCACTTCAAGATCGCGCGTTCTTCCTCGACCACCGTCGCACTCGGAATACCACCGACGCATCGTGCCCCGGTGAGCAATCACGTACCGATGCCAATGATCACAGGAGCACTATTGCTGTCAGACAACGAGAATGACACACCAACACGAAGGTCCAGTCTACAATGACACTTCGTGCAGTAAAGAACAAACGAGTACGTGGTATGCGCCACACCTGAAAGAACGAACTCGATCGTCGATTTGTCTGTGATGTCCATTGTCAACTCGAAAATTGACAACATTAACGTAACGATTGTCTTGATGTTGCAGATGAGTTGCAGATAAGTTGATCGCGAGAATAGTGGAGTCGATATGTGAAATCTCCGCTTTCTCACCTCCAGGAGACGATTTGGTTGCAGAAACTCGTTCGTTGATGACAAACTTGTGCTGCGCGGATACAGATGATTTGACAAACCTTGAGAGGATTTTGTGTCTGTGGAAATATTATACTAGTTGTCCCAACTAGACGAAATGCCATGCAGGTTCAGCTGATCTGCTGGCCGACGGCGTCAGATTAAACCGTAAAAGTGACAAGAGTATACTGTTAATGTCGCATTCAGCAACATAGTTTGTATAAGCTGCGGCATATAGCACGGATTAATTGTTTGACCGTATACACCAAGGCGTAAAATGAATTTACCAACAGGTACCATTTTGTCGAGGTAAGAGCTCACAAAATTATACATCTAGTCTTTCGTAAGCAGAAACCTGTTCTTCGTCGAGTTTATGTATATAGTGTCGTTGACGAATGCGTCAGATAGTGCATATAGCATGCTTACAATTGATCCACTTTTAAACCCTTGGGTACTCGTACAGCGTTCGCACAATACCATGGTTCTTTTCTACAATGGTAGCAGAACTAACCAAGTAGTACAGCTGGAGTTAAGCCGGTACTAACAACAACATTCGTGACCTACAAAAGGCTAAAATATTGGGTTAATCATCTTGCAGATCATAAGCGATCCATTCATCCACTGTATTATATATCCTTCATACACATAGAGCGCGATTGACCATTCGTGTCAGTCGGTACTGCGTACGCAATTTTATGTGATGTTTTCACCGTCAGTAAATTTAATGTAAGATACAAACTCAACTCTAACAAACGTGTTCGCATCCTAGCTCAGAATGTAGTCACATATATTCACATTATCCTATGTGTGACCCTATGTGGATACGAACCATTGGTTACTGAGAATGTTTATATCGCAATCGGATTTTCTACCTCAGACATTCACAATTGGAGAGTGATGGGTTTTGTTCGGTCTACTAAGTTGTGATAAGGTCTGTTTCTGCGAGCGTATTCTGCATTCGGTTCTTCTTAAAATTACATGCTTTTAAGACGCTCTACATTGTTCTATGGTATGGTATCTTCGTTGTGGCGACGCCAGGTCTGTTGAAGTATTAAACCAATTCAGCGTCGAATAGGTATACTGGGGCAACAGCATTTATTCACTGCATGTAATTAGTATATCGCTGGCATGATAATTGTAGTTTATCGGACCCGCCCAGTTAGTTTCTGATATAATTCTATCATTTTGTGCTCTTAAGTATAAGCGTGTTTTTGAGGCGAATTGTGGTGTTTACAGACTTGGCCTTTCTTATTCCAATTTATGATGACACTTGGTCGTATCTAAGCACATGACACAATGTCATTTGTTACAAGTGGTTTTTCATGGGTTGAAGTGCATTTCGTACATTTCTTTTGGCTCGATTTCGTGATATTCGACTCTGGAGTGTAATTGTGTGCGAGTGTGTCGAATGCGATTGCAACAGAGAATTTCGTTCTCACATCATTTGACTTGAACGACATCCACAACGATCGATCACCAAAAGCTGTGAGAAGCGCGATGTGGCTCCCAACCGACGACGGCTTCATGGCGCACGAGAACCTCATGACAAGTGCCGCTGCCGCCGCGAATGCGAGCGCAGCAGCAATAGCCGCGGCTGCGATGAACAGCACGAACCCCGCGACGTCGCTGCGAAGCGGCCCATCATGGGACGACGACAACATGAGGATCGCAATTGGGGTCGCAGTTGCCACGATCTGGCTCGTGCTCTGCGGCATCTGCCGGTTCTACATCTGCTGTCCGTGTCCGTGCTGCTTCTGCTACATCCCGTGCTGCTGCGGCTTTTGTCTCGCAAAGGACAAAGACAGTGAGCTGCACGGCAAGCCGTCGTCGCACAGCCACTACCACCACTACGACAATGTGCTGTTCTACCCTCGCGCCACTGACCGGTCGCAGCGCTACCACCGATCGCAAGTCCCGGCATTCCCGTCGCACGTTGTCGACATGGAAGAGCCGCTGCTATGTGCGCCAACGTACACGCATCCGCCGTCGTTCGAGGCATCACCACCAGCGTACCACGACGTGCCGTCTGCACCGCCACTGAGCTGATTGATGCGATCCATTACGACTGCATGTCGCGACTGTAGCTGCTGCGAACAAGCCACGTCGATCGATCCGTCCCATGCTCACACATACACTGCGCCGCCACTACGCAGTCCAAATACCTCCTGATTATGTATATCAATCCATTAACCTCTCTGTTGACGCTATTACCTGTAGAAAGTACGTATAGCCAATCCATCACTCGAACGACTCGCTCTGCGCGAGCGCGCGCTGGAACGCAACGTCGCTCTCGGTATCACCATCATCATCGTCGTCATCGTCGGCCTTGTGCTCGTCGTCTTCAAAGCTCAGAAGAGACTGGCGGAGCGTCGCGTCGTGCTGCGGCTGCTGCTGCGACACGCGCACTTGCTCGTGCATCGCGAGCAGCTCTGCAAGTAGCTGGTAGAGCAGGTCGACTTCGAGGCCCGTTGCGATCGTCAGTGGCTTGCGCTTTGCGCTGCTACTGCTGCTGCTGTCTGTACGCAGTTCGACCACTACGACTTTGATCCCAAACGCTGTCGTCTGCACGACGCGCGCAATGTCATCGAACGATACGACTGTCGTTGTTGCAAACAATGGGACCAGCGTGCGGTACAGCAATGCGCTGGAGTACAAGAGAAAAGGCACGATTCGCGACCCACGCCATCGAACGTCAGTGTGTGCATATCAGTGTGTGCGGATACGAGTCGAGAGAGGGAGGGAGCGCATTGGTGCTGAACGCGTGCGTACCCGTACGTGACGTGGAGCCGCACGGGCACCGAGTTGATGACGCTCGAGCAGTCGTGCAGCAGCACATCGTTCCTAGACGTTGCAGTCAGTAGCAGCCAGACAGCAGACAGTCAGCTTGGGTGTCATCGAGTACTGTACTCGGCCACTCTCAAACGCTGGCGACGATACAGTCCTAGCGAACGCACCGTCGGTCGTCGCCACTCGCTACTGCTTTCAGCGACGTCACGTCAGCGCCAGCACTAGCAACCCATGAACACAGAAGAGGTGACGTATCCATCAGTACTGACACGTACAGACACTCACACATACATACACAGTCTGAACGCACTGGTCGATGATCACGCGCACAGCGCGCACGCGCAGCCGTTGCGCTGCGTCGGCACGCGCTGCGACTTGCTTCTGCTTCTCGTCGATCTTCGTCGTGACTTTGCGTTCGCATGCGGCCGTAAGTTCCGTCCAGAGCGCGTGCACCAGGCTGTTGACGACTTCACCGTAGCACTTGGTCGGCTTGCGGCCATCGGTCGGTGCGTCTGTATCGGCATCTGCTGGCTTTTGCTCGTCTGTCTCATCGTCAGCTGTTGGCGTCACTGCACCAGACACGGACGCTGCTGCGAGCGCGTCGGCGAGACTCGCAGACCCATTTGCTGCGGCGTCTTCGGTCAGCGTCAGGCCGTACTTCTTGTGCAGTGGCTCAAGGAGTCCAATGAGCATTGCGCAGGCAAACTCCTGCTCATACGCGTACTCTTCGAGTGGGATGCACAGGTCGCGCATGTTCGTCTTCATCTCGCTGTTGCAATCAGCCATAGTGACAAATGTCAGTGAATCAATCGACTGATGTTCGCTTATGTACGATCTTGCACGTGCCCATGCAATAGAAAACGTACCTAGCAAACATGCGCTTGACGTCCTGGACGTAGCCAGCGTCGAGCTCGGCGTCGGTCACATCTATGCGTCCATTGATCCATCTGTCAGTATCGCCGCAAGCTACACATGCATACAGTTCAGTCGCCATACCGTTGTCGGTCGTGTTCTCGGGCGTCGCCATGAACAAATGGCTCAGCGACAAGTACTGACTGATGAGCGTCGCTTGGACTGCGCCAAGTAGTTGGTCGAGTGCAAAAGCGAGTGGCTTTGTGCGGTCGACGGACAGCGGGTTCCGCGTACTCGATACGAGACCGCCAAGCAACTTGCTCTCGCCCGAGACGAGGCAGCAGATGTCGAGCACGCGCAGCTTGGATGGTAAGACGCCGATGCGCATGTACACGTTCTGGTACGCGGCGGTGTTCGCCATGCCGTTTGCAAGTGACTCTTGCGTCACTTTCTTACGGAAGAGGACGCTCGAGGGTGTTTCTTCCGCAACAACGAGGCCTTTGCCCATGCACACTGTGACCATGAGCTCTTTGATGATCCACCATGCGCGGTCCGGTCGGATCTGCACCTCGAGGATCCGCCACTTGCTCGGATCCTTTTCGATCGGCAGCTGCAACATCCACTCGGGCAGCTTCTTGCCATTGGTGCTGGCTGCAGCGTTGGTGTTGCTATTGCTAAGGTTGTTCATACCGCTCAAGATGCTGCTGGCAACAGTCGTCGTGTCGCTAGCGTTGCGAGACGACGCGTACAGCGCACGCAGCTCGTCGCGATCGAGGAACGCAAAGTCCGGGTGGTCTTTCACCGCACTTGCGCGGTCGAGCTCGACTTCCATCGGGTCAGCTTCACGCGAGAACGCGCCGCACTCGAGCTCCTCTTCGTCGTCGTGGCTGCTCGCGTCGCTTCGGCGGCGCGCCATCGCTGCTGCTGCTGTCGCCATTGCTTCGTGCAGAGATGCGAGTGTCTGCTGCGCTTGTCGAGCTTTCAGAATCGTTCTCACCCAAATCGGGAAGTGGGTTGATATCGTACATTAGCGAGTGCGTGTGACACACCATTTGCACACAACATCCATCACACATACCAACATTGAGAGACGAGCAATGGCATCGAAAGTACAGACTGAGGCGCCAATGCCGGCGTGGCAGGCGCAGCAGATCGCAGCAAAGCTCGACAAGGACGTACGTACTCGCTGCTTACTTTGTGTCTATATATGTTTGTACTGTATTTACAGTTGACAAAGCTCAAAGTGCGCGATCAGCTCGCTCGCTTGTTCAGCATTGTGTCATCCGATCACCTTGTGATTCACATGCGAATCGACTTGCTGCTGCGTTACATCGTCGCTGTGTTATGACCACAGATCCGTCAGCTAAAGGTCGCGATGGCGGAGCTCGACACTGTCAAGCCCAAGAAGGTGCGCGTCTTCCTTCTTGTATCGTGGCTTGTACGAGCTGTCACGAACCAGAGCGGCGATAACGCGTTGCATGTACTTGGTTGCTCACGTGTGTGCATGCATGATGTGCTTGTATATACGTACACGCTGCTAGGCGACGTTTGTAAAGCGTGCAAACGTGTTCTTTCTCGACCGACGAGACATGATCGTGAAAACCAAGCGCAGTGCGTACGATGTTATGGTGCTAGTGTTCAGTCGTTTGACAGACTGGACGTCGTCTATTTGCCTCAGCAACTCATTGCGTACATCCATGCACTCGCTCTGCTCTGCTGTGTGTGCTTGTCAAACGCGCACGTGTGTGTGTGCATTCTAGACGAGCTCCAGAAGAAGGAGCAGCAGCGCCACGACATTGGTCTCCAGCTGCGCACCATTGCTGCTGTGTGAACAACTCGCACTCTGCTGATTGGCACTCTTTCCTACTGAAATCAATACAAACGTGTCCATTCGAATTGATGGACGAATCGATGCGGATTGATTCGAAGTAGCGAATGCTGGGAAGACCTGAGTTTCATTTTTGTGACGTATAGTGAACTGAGATGATTGTCAAACCTCACGTCTGTGACATATAACAAAGTTCAACAGCAATAACAGCTCGCTGCGCCATCGAGAGCACAGTTGCAAGCACCTCAAAGCAGAGAAGCACCACCTCGTGCGCAATGGCAAAGAAGCTCGTAGTGATCGGCGGCGCTGGGGCGCTCGGGCGTGGCATTAGCAAGCACTTTGCGCGCGCGAACGCGTGGAAAGCGCTCTCGGTCGACTTCTCCGAGAGCGCAGAGGCCGACGCGTCGTTCGTGTTTGATAAAAGCAGCACCAGCACGCTCACACAAGCGAACAACGTGCTGCAGCACGTCAAGGACACGTACGTTGCATGTTATCGCGTCGTAGTGTTGCAGTGATGTGTGTACAGACTCTACGTATGCGCTCGACGCTCACATTGCATGCGCACATTGCACGCATCTCGACTCGCATGTAGGTTTGGCAAAGTCGATGCCGTCGTGTGCGCTGCTGGCGGCTGGGCAGGCGGGAGTATCAAGGACACCGACACGCTCGCAAATCTCGCACAGATGCACGCAATGAACACCGAGTCGGCCGTGCTGTGTGCGTATGCGCCTGCAATGTGACTGCGTCAGCAGCCCTCGCTCAGCCAAGAGCCCACATACTGACGTTGTGTTTATGTCTATGTCGACAACGACCCTGCAGCGGCGCATCTTGCGAGCCACTTGCTCACGCCTGGTGGACTCCTCGTGCTCACTGGCGCGGCAGCTGCGATGAAAGGTACCGCGTCGTTTACACTCTGTTCTGCTCTGCGGTACGCATCGGTCCACTGACACGCACGGGCTGCTGGTTCACATATGATGATGCTCTCGCTACGCAGCGACGCCTGGGATGGTCTCGTACGGCATCAGCAAAGCCGGCACGCACCACCTGATCGCCAGCACAGTGTACGTCTTTTGCCCATAGAACCTGCATCAGCTTGCCTCTCCATGTGCTTATGTATGCGTATGACGACGCACATACACAGTGACGCGCTGCCCGAGGACGCGTCGGTCTATGGCGTGCTGCCTGCGACGATCGACACGCCGATGAACCGCAAGTACATGGCCGATGCCGACTTCTCGACCTGGACGAGCGTACGTAGCGAGCATGCGTGTGCTTGCTGATGACGATGTCGTCCACCACCCATTCGCACGCACGTAGTCGGGCCACTCATGTCACTCGCATCACTCGCATTGCTCATGCAAACAACGCAGGTGGACGACATTGCGGCGCAGATCCTCGCGTGGTCCGAGTTGGCGCCGGCCGCGCGGCCGCCAACGGGTCACTTGTTCACGGTGCTCACGGACAAGCACACGAGCGCGTGGACGGACGTCGGCAACCCGTTCGTATAGCCTGTTCTGGTCCACATCCACGCACGCCTTCATTGCCGTCCAGTCACTCTAGTCCCCGTTGTGCCAGTTGGTTGATGATCCAACAGGCCAGCCGACCGCCGCGAGTGTCTCCTCCGTCTATCTGTAGCAGACAGTTAACGTGCGTGCAAAGCGTTCCAGCGGCAGTTCGTCCATCCATCCGCCCCCTTGGCTGTATGTGTCATTGCGCAAGTGTGTGTGTGTGTGTGTGTGTGGTAAAAGTGATAGAGAGCTCCCCATGAAGCGCTCGCCAGCATCTGCTTCGTCTGTACCGACTCACGACGTGACGCTCAGTCCTCCTCGCTGCGCAACGACTGACGCAACAGACGACGCAACGGACGGTACAGCACTTGCCGCCACCACCGTCTTGCGAAAGTGGTCGCAGAACGCGGCGAGCACGCGCTTGAACTTGCGCGCGTTGTCGATGCACTCGGGCTTTGCGATCGTCCCAGCAAACTCGGTGCGCGCACGGAGCGCAACGTGCGAGCCAACGAACGCGTCGTCCGCGAGCAAGCGCGCAATGAGCTCCTCACTCCGCTGGCGACCAAAGCACGACCAGCACGACCGCACGACCTCGGCGACGCGCTCAAGTAGCGACGGCGGCAGCGTCCCAGCTGCTGCGTTGAACAACGCAACGAGCACGTGGTACTGTACGTCCTTGTCAAAGAACAGCGACCGGATGAGCTCGTGGAGCGCGACGGGACCGTCGAGCGCGCCAGTGCGAAGCAGATGCGGCGGGAGCCGCAGGACTTCGCCGTACCACGCGCCGACGTCCGCGAGAAAGTCGAGTGCAGCATTCCCAACGTCTGGGTGCTGCGACCGGAGCGCATGCAGCACGAGCGCAAGCAGCGGCTCGAGTTCGTTCGACTTCACGAGGATCTGCGGGCGAAGCGTGCCGCAGCTCCGCGCGAGGTCGAGCAGTGCGACAACAAGCGTGGCGCAGTCGTCGACGCTCGTTGCTGCTGCAATGTGCGCGAGTGCGCAGTTGCTGACCATCACAACGACGCGCGTGAGGCTCGCAGTCGACTCAGCGTCGTCGCCCGCGCACGCGACGACGCTCTTGATGACTGCGAGGAAGCTGCCGTCCAAGCTTCGGCGAAACTGCTCGAGCACAAGCGGCATGACAGCCGACGCAAGCTCGAGCGCCTGGGTTCGGAGCGATGTAAACAGTGCAACGAGGAGCGCGCAGAGCTTGTCCATCACGTCTTCGTTTGTCCCAAACGTCTGCAGTACAGTCTCGATGACCGACCAGTGCGTCTGTAGTACACACAGCACAGGATGCGGCACACTCTGGTGCAGCTGCGATGGGATCGTCGTTGCAAGGACGTAGAGATGCTCGAACCCTTCGCACAGCAACGCGCTGCAGGCGTCGTCAACGTCACTCAGCACTGGGAACTGCGTCGCGACGTCGGCAAACAGGATCGCACCAAGTTCGTTCACGACTGGTAGTGCGTCCGCATACGACAGAGTTGCAACAACGTGACCGATCGACTCGACGACCAGCACGACGCTGTTGCCAGTCAGCACCGTCTGCGTTTGACCAGCAGTCGCTGTGAACGTCGCCCTGCTTGAGCGGTACAGCTGGAGCATCGCGTCGAGCCATCGTGCATTGACAAACGCGTGGCCGCACCGCTGCGTGAGCTTCTTGAGCGCAACGGCGCCAATGTGATCTTCGCTGTCGAGCTGCATACTGAACGGAGAGCTTGGCTGGTGATCCCGCTTTTCAAAGCTCTGCGAGAGGATCGCAAACGCAAACTCGCCCAAGTACTGCGGGTTACGCGCAAACCAGTGGCCCATGACGCCCAAGAAGATCGTGACGGTGCGGGCGAGCGCAGGATGACAGGGCGCGGCACGCGCCAAGCGCGCAAACAGCTGCGGCACGAGCGACAAGTCGTCCTCGCGGATCGACTTGGAGACCGCACTGAGCGCATGGACGTACACTTCTGTGCGCTTCCACCACTGTAGTGACGATAAGCGATATAGATCGTTACTGACAGTGTTTCAACATTATTGTTGGGCTCGCAAATAAATACGTATACGTAAATAAAGATGCATAATACGTAAATCAAATCTGTAAAACCATACCGTTCGTGATGCGTCGCCTGCATCGAGGAGCTCGTACTGATGCAGCACAACGTGGATCGCATCGACAACAAACGCGTCTTCGCTCGCCTGCGTGACAGTCGCAAGCGACCGAAAGACCGCACGGACGTCGTTGCGGTAGCTCACAAAGCACTCGCGCGCAGCAGACGCGAAGTGCTCGTACGTTTCTGGATACTCGGTTCGCTCGACAAGGAGCCGCAAAAGGCGTGTTACAAATGTCTCAAATGCAGCCATGCGTTGTTCGTGCTTGCCCGAGATGTAGAGGCGAAAGTCGATCCAGAACGCCATCGTCTCGTTCGAGATCGCGAGGTCGTCCATTGCTGTGAACGCAAGCACTGTATTGAGGAACGCGTACACGAGCGACCCGGGCTCGAGGTCCAGCGTATAGTCGACAAAGTACATGATGAACGCCTGGCCGCACTCGGCGATTGCAACCGCGCAGCCTTGGAGACAGCTTGTGAGCGCATCGAGTTGTTGTTGTTGTGACGACGATGATGTTGTGGTACACACAACTCCAGTTGCTGCTGCCGCTTTCATTGCAGCGAGCTGTTCGCTTAAGTGCGACCCGAGCATCACAAAGTGCTGCATCACGAGCTCCATGAGCGGGATGCACGTCTCGCTCGTACACGCGCGCACGACTTCGCGGATGCACAGCAATGCAGTGTCTGAGACAAGCGGTGCTGTCGTCTCGCGAAACGCACGGTCGAGCAGCCCGGACGCAACGATCACATACGGTGCAACGCCTCCAAACTCGACCCAGCTCGCAAAGCACTTGAGCAATAGACTCCTCAGGCGCGCAAGCTTCGGGTCGGCGTCGATCGCAAGTGCGAGCTTTGGGAGGACGTCGGTGACGACAATTGGCGCCGACTGGTGCACGAGCGCTTCGCACTGCGCGCGCTTTGTTTTCGAGAACTTGACGCGCTTGTTCTCGACCTCTTCGGGGATGACTTTGAGTGTGAGGAGGATCGCAAAGTTTGTGAGGCTCGCTGTCACGTCATCGTGCGCAGCCGGCACCTGCTGGTTCGTTACAAGCCACTCGACTGCACTGACGATCGTTGCGTTCGCAGAGTCGTGCTGTTCGTGGAACCGCAGTAGAATGACGGCGATCGTGAGCGCGAGCTGCGTCTGAACGCTAAACTCCTCGTGCGTGCCGTTTGGACCGGTGAGGACGTTCCAGACCTCTTGGCACACGGCTTCGAAGTCCCGTGATAGCGCAGCGTGCTGCTCGCGCTCGACGTCGGTCCACGCTGCGGGATTCTCGAGCTTGTACGTGCGCACGTACGACGCGACTGTGAAGTAGATCGTCGACGCTGCAAACGCGCGCTCAGCCTTGACTTGCGCGCAGTTGCAGTCGACAATCGGCGCCTGCAGTACGCGCAATGCGCTCTGCGCAGCCTCGGGTGTACGCTGAAAGCGCTGCAGCAGCGAATCGGCGCGCCGACGCATGCGCGGCGAGCTCAGCGGGTTGTACAGCTGGTTCAGCGCGACCGACACTTCGGTTGCCTCCATTGTCGATAGCAGCGTTGAAAGTGAAAGAGAGGTGTGTGGTGATGGCGATGGGTAACGATCCCTTAGCGCAAGCGTAGACGCACTGAGTCACGCAGACGACAGCGACAGGAGTGTCAGACGACGGAAGAGCGCAAGCGTTGGTGTGACGACAGCGATGCCGAAGGCGTTGGTCCTATCGCCTCAAGACGATGCGTCCAAAATGAAAATGCTGCTTAGGATCTAATTTTGGGTAGCGTTTCACATTGAAGTGGCTACACCATTTAGTAAAAGCTACTTCAGTAAATATGCACTTCATATTTAGTGAAATAACGAACTGTAAGGATTCGCACGGTACTTCACACAATTCACTTTGCTTCACACATCAACACTCTCGATCACCAAACGGCAGCAAGTCGAGCTCGTCCACGATGTGGAGCTTCCGGCTGCGCGGACCAAAGGGCAAGGCCGCCGCGCTCTCGATCGCGCCAGATGCGACCATGCAGAGCCTTTGCGGTGCGCTTTAGCCTGCTGTTGGCGCTGCTCTTGCTGCGCTGTGTATGTGTATGCTTGTGTGCGCGGATCGTTTGCATTCCTGACGAGCAGTGTGCATGCAACATGCAGACCAAGCACGACCGCTCTTGGCGCTGCCAAAGACCAAGCCGCTCACACGTACGTTGGCATTTGAACGTATAGTATACAACTGTCAACGCAAATGGCTTACTCAAGCATGTGTGTATGTCGTCTGTGCGATGCGTTGCTCGCTCTGTACGAGCAGTTCGCTCAGGTTTCCCGCCTCGTGTCGTCGCATTCAATGCAAGTGACGAGGTGCAGAGCGTGCTTGCGCGCAACGACACAGTCGTCGTCGACATTGCAGACGCAAGCGGCGCAGCACCGACTGTGATCCAAGGCGCTCCGAGTCAAAAGCGCACGTCCAAGCGAACAGCACCTCGCATAACGAAGCAGCAAGCACCAGCCAAGGTCGGTGTACACACGCTGGGTGGAAGCGGCGCAGCAGCTCCACGCACACGTGTTACTTTACGAAAGATCCGTGGCGACGGCAATCGACTCGGTGACACAGTCGACAACGATGACGACGACGAAGTCTGCGATAGTGAACCATCTCGTGTCGCAACGAACAGCAACGAGCCGCCGAGCAAGTACCAGCGCGTCCATGCGCTGCAGCTGTCGTCGAAAGACCAGATCGCTGAGCACCTCGTGACCGCCGTGCAGGGCTCGTCAACGGACCGATCGGGCAAGTTCTTTCGCGCGGCGACCAAGACCGCGCTCGAGTACGAGCACGAGACGATGCTCGCGAACGCGCGGCTGAACGCAGCGCTCGCGAAGCGGTTCGAGATCCAACTGGCTCCAACGCCGAGTCGCGTTGGGTCAGTAGACGATGACGATACAAACGACTCGATGCCTGATGTGATGGTTGTCAAGTTTAGAGAGGGCGTGCGCAAGTGGCACACAGAGACCGTGGAGCTGCTGCACGGCGCCGCGCTCACCGCCGCGCTCAAGTACGTGCTGCTCTCGGGCGGCGAGACTGGGAAAGAGATGCTCAAGCCGTTCAACATGGCGCAGTGCTCGCCGAGGTATGTGCGCACTGTTGGTTGTGGTGTGGCTATACGAGGCAGCTGTGTGATCGATCACTGACGCTAATGTTGTTGCTGTATGTACTAGAGTGTTTTGGAGCATTGCGCGATTGTACGACGGCGACGTTGCAGCTGGACTCGCAGACTTGTTACCTGACGAGGACTGGGAGTATCTGGGCATTCGAACGCGGTGCGTCCTACTTGCTGTCGGTAGCAACAGCATAGATGACTGCAGTCGTGGCGTTGATGCACTTGGTAACACTACTGACATGTTTGACATGTTTGACATTGTTGACAATGTTGATCTGTGCAGCGCAATGTCAAAGAAAGCGGTCGAAGCCAAGGTGCGACACGCGATCATCGTGTCTCGAGACCGTTGTGGGATCGCGTCTGTGCTGACATGCGAACGGACTGCTCTGTCTCATACAGGCGAACGAAGAGCGATGGAAGCAGTGGAAGCAGCAGAATTTGGTGACTGAGACCGACGAAACTGTCGAAATCGACAGTGCTGTCGAAAATGACAATGCTGTCGAGAACGACCGTAGTGTCGAGAACCGCAGCACGCGCGCACCAGCAGTGCGCTCAACGAATGCAGTGCGGCTCGCACAGGCAGCCGACTCGATGGCAGTGAGTCGAGCTTTGCGCGCTGCTACCGCCCGCGCAGCACTGTCGCGCCTCGATATCGCTGCACAGACTGCCGACGTCGTCGCTGCGTTCGAGCACGAGCGCACTGCTGCGGACGACAATAACAACAGAGACGACGACAGTGCAGAAGACGACAGCGACGATATTGAGCAAACGACCACTGTGTACTGCGACGCGTGCAGCAAAGCGCGCGTGCTCTCGGCTGCAGAAGCGGCGCTCGCTGACGTACAAGCCGAGACCTGGACGTGTGCCAACGTACGTCTGGCTGTCTGGCTGTCTGGCTGTCTGGAGCTCACAGACGGCTATTGCCCATGGCACGTGCTGACGCTTGTCGGTGTCTGCATCTGGTCGCATCATGTCTGTCGCATCAGCTCGCGCCAACACAACGCGTTGCGACCTGCGACGCGGTTGACGACGAAGTCGTGCAGCTCGCAGGTCGAACGATCGCGCTGCTGCTGCAGAAAGCAAACATTCACACGCGCACTGAACTTGCTGACGCGACACCTGCCAAGACGCTCCGGCAGCTCGTGGATCCGCTCGCGCAGTCGAACGCAGCGCTTAGAGACCGACTCGCAAGTCTGATCGACGAGGTGCGTGCATGTATATCAGATCTGAGATGGTGTAGTGAGTGGGTAAGTGCTAACACAGCGGTTATTTGTAGGCGCGTCTCGACGAAGTGAACGACTGGATGAGCGAGATCGTCGGTGATGCTGACCTCGTTGGGCAGCTCGAGCTCCAGAAGCTCGGCACGCCTGCCGACCTCGTGACGACGCCGCTCGATCTCGTGTACGACGCTGTGCAGGGCGACGAAAGCGCGGACGTGAGCGTCGAGCGCGTGCAACTGTGGCGCAACCAAGCGCGCGAGTTGGTTGCGCAGCATGCGTGGCTCGCCGACTGGCGCACTTTGTGAGTAAATAGAGCGTAGCGTATGCTGGATGCGCGCAGAGCGCTTTGTTGGATGTATTGCGTACATGAGGCACAACAAGTAGCAGTTGTACGGCGAGTCGAGTCGAGTGTGCTCGCTATTGTAGTCCCGTGTGGCTACATACAGTGAGATCCGATCGATCGATCAGGTCGTGTGCTACATCCATGGAATGGATGCATGACAATCTGGCTTGTGATCGAGGTCTCATTGCCACCAGTTGATTTGTGGCATGGTACATGGCTGGTGACAATAGTAAAACTATTTTGGGCTGCGCATTGTTGTTGTAATTAGCTGTAATTAGGCGGTTCGAATGAGACCCAAAATAGCGCATACGTTTTCAAGAGGGGTTGGAAGTTGTCAGTCTCAAGTGCGAATTGTTGCACTTGGAAAAGTAATGACCCGAGAATGACGAGAACCACACATTATTAGTGCGCGGTCTTCGTGGCACAGCGTCGCTTTTTTCCGTTCCATTCCCCTCACATCCACATCGCGAGCAGCTCTGAAGCAAAGAGACGGCAGACTGCGCGGTCTCCATCGCTCTCTCACACGCGCTCTTGACGTCTGCTCTTGCCGCAGCGCACCGCTCATCAAGGACTCGTCTACACTTTCCCCCTCCTCCTTCTCACCATAACTGCCGCACCATGAAGACGTGGTTCGCCGTCGCGCTCGCAGCGCTCGCTGCTGCTGTTGCGCCGATGTCGCACGCAGCGTTCTACGTGCCGGGCGTCGCGCCCGAGTCGTGGGCCGAAGGGGAGCTGCTGCAGCTGAACGTGAACAAGATCACGTCGACAAAGACGCTCGTGCCGTACGAGTACTACTACTTGCCGTTCTGCAAACCGATGAAGACGAACGAGCAGCAGGAGAACTTGGGCGAGATCATGGCGGGCGATGCGATCATGGACTCGCTCTACTCGCTCGAGATGGAGAAAGACGCGCGGTGCCAAGTGCTGTGTGAGCCAGTCAAGTACACGGCCGCCGAAAGCCAAAAGTTTGTCGACATGATCGAGAACGAGTACTACGTCCAGTGGATCCTCGACAACTTGCCGGTGCTGTATCGCGACCCGACCGAGAGCCCCGAGACCGGGTCGTACAAGCGCGGCTTCCCCGTTGGCGAAGTCGATGAGAACGGCAAGTACTTGTTGTACAACCACGTCCGTATCGTCGTGTCGGTGAACCCGGACCCGTATGCATCGACCGAAGGTGACCAGCCCAAGTGGCGCGTCGTCGGCTTTGAAGTCGTGCCAACGTCGATCAAGCACAAGTACGAGAACGACCCGAAGGGCGGCCAGGAGCTCGAGTCGGACACGTGCGGCAAGTTTGTCAACATCGAGGAAGTCGCACAGGACAACTACATGTACTTGGATACAAACGGCGACACGACGGTCCTGTTCACGTACGACGTGCAGTACGTCAAGTCGGACATTCCGTGGGAAGCGCGCTGGGACCGCATCATTAGCTCGAAGAGCTCGAACGACCAGATCCACTGGTTCTCGATCATCAACTCGCTCATGATCGTGCTGTTCTTGACTGGCATGATCGCGATGATCATGCTCCGGACGCTCCACCGCGACATTGCGCGGTACAACGAAGTCCAGACGACCGAAGAAGCGCAGGAGGAGAGCGGCTGGAAGCTCGTGCACGGCGACGTCTTTCGCCCGCCGCAGTTCTCGCCGATGCTGTTCTCGGTCGTCGTTGGCACCGGCGTCCAAGTGTGCGCAATGAGCGCAACGACGATGGTCATTGCACTGCTCGGTCTCCTGTCGCCAGCGAACCGTGGGTCGCTGCTCACGACGTTCCTACTGCTGTTTGTGTTTATGGGGAGCTTTGCGGGCTACTACTCGTCGCGCACGTACAAGATGTTTAGCGGCAAGGACTGGAAGCTCAACACGATCCTGACCGCCGTGCTGTACCCCGGCGCGCTCTTTGCGATCTTCTTTGTCTTGAACCTGTTCCTCTGGAGCAAAGCGTCGTCGCAGGCCGTGCCGTTCGGGACACTCTTTGCGCTCCTCGTGCTCTGGTTTGGCATCTCGGTGCCGCTCGTGTTCCTCGGGAGCTACTTTGGGTTCAAAGCGCCGGTCGTTGAACAGCCAGTGCGGACGAACCAGATTGCGCGGCAGATCCCCGAGCAGGTCTGGTACCTCTCGTCGCCGTTCAGCATCCTCGTTGGCGGCATTCTGCCATTCGGTGCGGTGTTTATCGAGCTCTTCTTCATCATGTCGGCGCTCTGGCTGCACCAGATCTACTACGTCTTTGGGTTTCTCTTCATCGTGCTCTTGATCTTGGTAGCGACGTGCGCTGAAGTAACAGTCGTGATGTGTTACTTCCAGCTCTGCGCTGAGGACTACCGCTGGTGGTGGCGCGCGTTCCTCACGAGTGGCTCGGCTGCACTGTACCTCTTTCTCTACTCGATCCTGTACTTTGCCACGAAGCTCAACATCACGGCGTTTGTCTCCGGGCTGCTCTACTTTGGCTACATGGCGATGATCTCGCTCACGTTCTTCTTTCTGACTGGTACGATCGGGTACTTTGCGTGCCTCTGGTTCACGCGCAAGATCTACGGCTCGATCAAGATTGATTAGCGACGCAGTAGGAAGAGTGCGAGTGGTGAGTGCGAGAGTGGCGTGACAATCGGTGCAGATGAGCGCGCAAGGCAGTAGGCGCATTAGGTCGAGATGGCGTCGCGAGAGACTCGTTGCTGCCTGCGCTGTCGGGTTGCGATGTGGAGCGACACGATTCGATCAATACGTTGTTGCATTCGCGCTCGTGTTAATGGCGCTTTGTGTGTCGCATGTGCTGCATGTTGTGGAGGCATCCTGATTAATATCGTGCCGACAGCTGCAGGATCCGCAGCGACAGCGACTTGCACCTCGGTAACGATCTGCTAGCATTGATGAGGCCAACGCAAGGCGAGAGGACTACAGTGTAGAGAACCATGAACCAAACATTATGTAGACAAGAAGAGCACGTGACGTGGATGACACGCGTGAGTGGTGATCCCTGTTTATGTACCGGCACTCTTTCCAGACCGAACATGCAACGAAGTGTCTCGATGGTTCAGATTGTAAATATTACAATTCTAATCGCAACTATTTCGCCACTTCGAGATCCTCATTCCTACACTTGACCAGCAAGCAAAACAAGCAGGTCGACCTCCTTCTCTCGCTCGACACGCACTTCGACACCAAGCGCGCTCTCAAACGCACATCCCGCATACCCGCATACAAGCGCAATGGCGGACGCTTTGACTTCCGCGCAACAGCAGCTCCTACAGCTGCAGGACGCAATGCACAAAGAGTGGCTCGCCGTGCAGCGACGCTACCACGCGCAACAGATCAATGACACGCCCGACAGCAACAGCAATAACAGCAGCCCAATCGATTCGCAACTACAGCAACAGCAAACACCGAACGACTCAAACGACCAACCGTCACTCTGTATACGCGCACGCTGCTTCATCAGTCTCTCGGACCCGGACTTGCCCGAGCAGTTCAAGGGCGAGACCGAGGTGCAGTTTGAGTTGCCATCGCAGTACCCAGCGCTTGAGCCAGTGTTCGACCTCGCGCACTTTCGCAGCCGCCTCTCAGCCGAGCAGTTTGCTGCACTCGATGCAGCAATGAAGACTCGCGCACGCGAGCTGCGCGGTACGCTCTCGCTGCGCAAGCTGCTCACGTGGCTCGACAACAACTTCTACCCCGTGACGCAGCTGGCTGCTGGCAGCGCTGAGTCTTCGAGGGCGCTGAGCGATAGTGGCGACGCAAAGCATGCACAGACGAGTGGTACTTGCGAGCCTGACACTGCGTCCCAGTCAGCAGAGTGCGGAGTCGATACAGTCGAGCTCATCCCAACATCTACAAGCGACGCAACGCGCGAGGCGACAGGCGCAACAAAGCAGCAGCAGACGCGACGCGATAAGCGTGCGAGCATGACGCCGTGCAAGTTCTTTCTGCGCGAGAGCTGCCGGCGTGGCGACGCGTGCAAGTATGCGCACGTTGCAGCGCTTGTTACTGCTGCTGCGACTGCTGCGGTTGGTACTGGAGACGCCAGTGCGTTGTCGCAGTCGGCCTCACTGCCAGCGCAACCACAAACGAAGACGAAGCCAAAGAAGGCAAAGACGAAGCCACTTGCAGCCGAACAGGCAGCTCCATCCCTCGCAAACGTAAAGCCAACAAAACCAGTGAAGACGCGCGTCAAGACACCGCGCGCATGCCGATTCTTTGCGAACGGGACGTGCCGCGACGGCGACACGTGCAAGTTTTTGCACGAGCGCAAGAGCGCAGGCACTTCGACCGAGTCATCTACACACAAGCGACACGATGCAACGACTGACGAGTCGCTGAAGCCCGAAAGCATTGTCGTCAAAGAGCTCGACGCACCTGACGCTCCTGCGGCCGCCACTGACGCAAGCAGCTCTGCGAGTGATGTACCCAACAGTATCGACAACAGTGCGAACTGGTCCGAGACGCAGCAAAAAGCGCTTGACGCAGCGCTCAAGGCGTTCCCAGCGAGTCTCGACAAGAAGCTCCGATGGCGCAGCATTGCAAATGACGTACCAGGCAAGTCGCTCAACGACTGCATCGACCGGTATACACTACTGAGTCGACTCGTGCGCGACGCACACGCGCCTAGTAAAGCCGTATCAGCCGCACCAGCAGTACCAGAAGTATCAGAAGTACCAGAGCCAGTGGCACCAGTACCTGCTGGTGAGAGCACGCAAGAGTCGAGTCTCGAGCCTGACGACAGCAGCAACAGCAGCGTCGACAAGCGCATCATTGCACCTGCTGCGCGTGTCACAATCGAGACTGACCCAGAAGCACGCGGTGCGCAGATCCGACTCGACGAGCTCTTTCTCCATCACATTGGGACGCTCGTGCCGCATCGCCTTGTGTGCCAAGTGCAGTGTACAAACTGCCCACTCAAATTCGACGCACCACTAGCGCTCGACAGTCCGAGCGTCCGTACGTGGTGTCCGCGCTGCAGTGTCTTGCACGTCGTGACGATGCGTCCAGTGTTTGCTCACGCGAGCAGCGACGTCGTTGCGTATGTCGACACGAACGAGAACTGCCGCGTCGTCGACGTCGTGCCAAGTGACATGCTCGCAACGTGTCTCAACTGCAACGCCGACGTGCTGTTTCCTTGCGTGACGCCGCTGCGTCGTGCTGAGAGCGCGTGCTTTAGTTGCCACAGCAAGCTCGCATTGCAATTGCGGCGGTTCGTTGTCGGTCACGTTAGCAACTCGTCAGTTGGTAAACACAAAACGAGTGGATCGTCAACGAAGACGACGGCAAAGCGCGTCGTTGACAACTTTGTGCTCGGTCAGCCACTGCCGAACCGTGGCGTGTGCGCGCACTACCGCCACTCGCAGCGGTGGTTCCGCTTCCAGTGCTGTGGTAGAGCGTTCCCCTGCGACGTCTGTCACGATGCGAGCGACTGCGCGGAAGCGAACATGGGCACGATTGCAAGTCGCATGATCTGCGGCCTATGCTCAAAGGAGCAGTCGAGCGCAGTGAAAGTGTGCGCGTGCGGCAACGACGTCGGCCGCAAGAAGGTCGGGACTGCGCACTGGGAGGGCGGCGCTGGCTGCCGCGACCCAACTAGGATGGCCGTGACCGAGAAGAAAAAGTTTAGAGGTCTACACAAGACCGCGAGCAAGAAGCACACGCGCGTCGGTGCTGCTGCGAAAGCGACGCGTGCAGGCAATGCGCAGACGACGAACGAGTGACGATGTGATCGAAGTCGTATGGTTCATCCAATCGAGAGAGTCGTGGATGACGCTGTTGTTACTGCAAATGGTTATTCGTGGTGATGGTTGATGCATACGTTTGTAGTCGCCGTAATGTTTGGAGATTCTCTAAAAGGCATCGCAATTTGCATCACGAACCGTCGAACAGGAACAACTTGAAAACGTGTCGATATCCTCTCAGTTTATATATCTTTTTCATCATTGTTTACTAACAAGTTGTAAAAATAATTTGGCAATATTGCAATTTAGCTTATATATCACAATATTTTCTCAATTTGATTCGTGTGACGCGTAAAAACGACACGCAAACGAGCAAGTCAATCGATCGAATCAAATCAAGATGGTGCTGCTTCCTGTGCGTGCTGCTGCGATTCGGCTCTTCCGTGCGGCGTCGCCTGCTGCCAGCAAGGGCGCCGTGCAGCGCTTCGCGTTCTCGACTGAGGCTACGGACGCTGCTGCCGCTGCGCTGCGTATGGTGCGTCTCACCTGTTCACTGGATTGTGCTGTAGCTGGCACATGGTGGTTAGCCGAGACGTGTGGCTGTACGTCCACGCTGATGTGAACGCCTGCGACTGATGTCCATCGATGTCGATTGCCACTTTTCGATGGCACGCACACGCGCATCGTGAGCAGGGCTTCAAGAAATCGCGCAAAGGCAGCGAGGAAGTCGTCGAAACCGCGAATGCTGCAGCTGCTGCGAGCATGACCGAGCCGGTCGCTGACCCGCAGGAGCTCAAGCCGCCATCCGTGTCGTCGACACAGCCACTGTGGCTCTCGCAAACCTACGACGCGACCGACCTGTCGGCGTTTGCGCCCAAGATCGTCGTCGTCGGTGTCGGCGGTGCTGGCGGCAACGCAGGTGCGTACAGTCACGATCGTCGCAACACTGCGAGCGTCACGCTAGACTGACGCGATGACTTGTGTATGCGAATGTATATGGCCTGCTAGTGAACAACATGATTGCGCGCGGCCTCCAGGGCGTCGAGTTCCTCGTGTGCAACACGGACGCACAGCACTTGCGCACGACGCTGACCGAGAACCGCGTGCAGATGGGGCCGGAGCTCACGGGCGGACTCGGCTGCGGCGCAAACCCAGACGTCGGGTGCGTCGCCTTTGTGTCTGTGAATGTGTGGTACACTGGGATCGCTCTGGTACTGACACGCGCGTGTGGGCATGTGCTGTGCGATGGCAATGCATCAGGCGCGAAGCAGCAGAAGCTGCAATCGACGAAATCATGGAGCGCGTCAAGGGCGCCAACATGGTACGTACGTGTCGGTGTTGTATCGTCTCTGCTGGTGCTAGGCGATGGCGAGCGAACAGTTCACTGACGCCTTTGCACGTATGTGCGGCTGCTGCAGATGTTTGTGACTGCTGGCATGGGCGGCGGCACGGGCACGGGCGCAGCGCCGGTCATCGCGCAAGCCGCTGTTGACGCCGGCATCCTCACGGTCGCAGTCGTGACAAAGGTGAGTACACTCGACTGACTGGCTACTGATGGCTCGTAGAGGACGTTCGGACAGCAAATGAAGTGTCACTGAAGTGACACAGCTGCTTACAACCGCGTGTCGTTTGGACTGTGTCTGTATGGGGACGCTTGCAGCCGTTCCGCTTTGAAGGCAACAACCGCTCGAAGCTCGCAGACTACGGCCTCTCGGAGCTCAAGCAGAGCGTCGACACGATGATCGTGATCCCGAACCAGAACTTGTTCAACATGTCGACCGAGCGCACGTCGCTCATGGACGCGTTCCGGTGCGTTTGCTCGGTGCTCATACAATCGCTCTCTCAGTGTGACTGATACTGACTCTCACATTGACTTTGACTCTGACTCTGATTCTGATGCATGTGCGGCCTCGTAGTCTCGCAGATGACGTGCTGCTCGATGGCGTGAAGAACATCTCGGACCTCATGGTCACGCCTGGACTCATCAACCTCGACTTTGCCGACGTCCAGTCGGTGCGTCCAGCGCATCCGACACTGCTGCACTTTGTCGGCACTTGCTCACAGTTTGGCTATGTGTACATGTACATGCGGGCAGGTGATGTCAAACATGGGCAATGCGATGATGGGCAGCGGCGAAGCCGAGGGCGACAACAGGGCGCTGCGTGCAGCTGAGAGTGCGCTCGCGAACCCGCTGCTCGGCGACATCTCGATCAAGGTCGGTCCGTCATGGTCGTAGCTATCCGAGTGGATGTATGACCGAGTCATGCGTGGTACTCATGCGTCGGCTGCATGTGTGAATATCGACCCGCACAGGACGCCAAGGGCTTGCTCGTGAACATCACGGGCGGCTCGGACCTGACGCTCTTTGAGGTCGACGAAGCCGGCGACCGCGTGACGAAGGTGCGTCGTTGTCGTCACTCGACTCGTGCTTCCACCTACTGCTCGCTGATACTGACGTCGTTACGGCACTGCGATCCTCACGCATCCACAGGAGCTCGACGACCCGCACGCCAACATCATCTTTGGCTCGTCGTTTGACGAGTCGCTCAACGGCAAGATCCGCGTCTCGATCGTCGCAACGGGCATCGCCGACCCCGAGAAGAAGTAACGCGCTGCTGCTGCGTCAGCTTATAGCTCCTCGACACAACCACGTCTGCTTGTGCCTACTCGTGCGTTGTCCCTTCGTATCAGGCAGTTCAGTAGTACGACAATTGCTGATAAGAGAGAGAGAGACACACACACACGAGAGGTAGACTTTCCAATGAGTCACTATTCAACACGCCCAGCGAGCGAGCAGCTCTGTTGTGGCACGCCTGCTCTATGTGTATGTATACGATGGCGGGCGGACGGATGGTGACAAGCGCGTACACAGCAACGCCCAATACTTAGTTCTTACTCGGTTCCCTACAGCGTCACTTCGTCAATCGACTCGATCGTCGCCGACAGACGCTGCGACCGGCGCTCCGGTGGTAGCGTTGCGAGCACGGCGGCCGAGTCTTCGTACGCGTCCCACATCGAGCTGAGCCGCAGCAGCACTTCTTCGTATGTCGCTGAGACGCCGCGCGGCAGCACGACGTTCTTGAGCGCTTCGTCGAGCGGCACTTTCGAGTCGGTGCACCGCTCGACGCAGTACTTGCGAGCAAACTCGTCGTCGTCGTCGTCGCTGACGCTCTTCGCATCGTCCAAGCGGTCGACGTCCGATGCTGTTGGACTTCCCGGTAGCTCCATAATCGGGTCCGAATCGCGACGGCGCTGCTGCATTGACGTATACGAGTCGTCGTTGTCGACAAAGTACTGACTCTGCGTGCTCATCGTGTTGGTGTTGGTGCTGCTGCTCGTGTTGCTACTGCGGCTACGACTGCTGCTGTTGCTCGTGTTGCTGCTGCTAAAGTCTGTGCTGCCAGTGCTGCTGCTGCTGCAGCTCGGCTTGGTCGCAGCCGCGACGTCACGCGACTTTGAACGGTACGCAGCCTCCGGGTCGGGACCGGGAATCGTCCGTGGCACGTACGCAAACGACCGCAGCGAAAGCGACTGCTGGATCTTCGAGACGATCGACGGACCGATCGGCTGTGCGCCACGGATGAGGAACGGCCGCAACATCTTCTTGGCGTCGTCGCCGCAGATCGCGCACTGCGGCACGTCGGTAAAGATGCGCTCGACAAGCAGCTTGAGAAAGTCCTGGAGCGCGGTCACGCGCTTGCGCACGACTGCGTTTGTACGCAGCAACGTCTTGGACGGGAACCGGAACTTGCCGAGTGCGATGTGGAACGATGCGCAGCCGGGGCACCGCGCCTTGTGCGCGAGTGCGCTCTGCAGGTCTTTCTTGAGCTGGAGGAACTGCGAGTAGCGGCGGTTCACGGTCCACTCTTGCGCTGTCGGCTGCACGACCATGCAGATGCTGTAGAGTGTGTGCGTCGGTCGGTTGAGCGCTGCAGGGATGAACACCTGCACGCCGCTCTGGAACGGCCGCTCGGCGCCATTGAACGCTGGCGAGCGCGGCGGGTACTGCTGCATGATGGTCGTCGAGGCTAGCGGGTCGTCGTAGTACTAGTTGTGTTTGGAGCTGCTGGTTGGATGGCGCTCGCTGCACGTAGATGTATCACACGCGAAATGATGCGATGTACTCGTCTCTTCGAGACAGCAAACTGTGGTCGAGAGTGGTTGCGGCGGGTGATGGCGATGAAGAGACGGCTCGAGTGGGCGTTGCGCTGTAGGCACCGCAGACACTCGCTCTCGCTTTCGCACACTCACACAGACGCACACGCTCACCGATCTGCTGCGATCTCGAGGAGGGCCGAGTGGGGACCGTTGGGGACGTCGAGCTGCTCTTGCAGCGGCCAAAGTTCCGAACTGGCGCTGTCACGTGCTTGGACGTCGTCACGCACGCCACTCAACAAACGTCGGTTCGTTTTGGTCGAGTCGCACAACTGAACATTGCGAGATCCAAAACAGCCAACTGGTCTATTGCGTATGTGAGCTGTTGCTGACCTCTATTGCTGCGTACGAACTTCTATAGCTCTAATTTGCTTACAGAATACATGGATAATACACTCTTTTTGCGTTCCTCTATCGCGATATGCGAGGTCGGCATTCAATCGTCGTCTGTCGCTAACGCACGATCTTGCGTGTGTGTTATATTGCGCAAAAACATAATGATAGACATGACATACAGTGTGATTGTATACGCTGGACTGCTGAAATGCTTAGTCTTGTCAAAATTGACATTTTTGGGTGACAGGAAAGTGAACGAGAGTGGCGACGACAACACCACTTTCCAGCTTGAGCGCAATCCAGCTCGGCGACATTGCCTTCCTCATGCTCGTGCAAATGTCGGAGCTGCTGCTTTGTGTGGGTAGACAGATGGCTCGCGTTACTACTGAATGCGACAGATGCCAGCATATCGATCTCGTACATCAGCAGTAGCAGAAACACTCACTTTTGCTTGATTCCGAAGCTAAACGTTGTGTGTAGCGTGTGGATGCAGGCGATCGTTTGTCCGACCAGACGTGCTCCATGCGATCAATGTGAGATGCCTACTGAACCGGTTCGAACTAGCAAATAGCACGGACAGGCGGATGTCGCACATGCAAAAGCGGCATCCTTTGAAGTCGCTTAAGACGATCGCAAGTCTGGTGGCTCTCGTTGCGGCTGAGGATTGAATTGGAATGCATTTGCGTCGTTGTGCAAGTATCCAGCGGTAGGACCAGACCCGATTGCGATCGTAGCGTTTGGCAGCTCAACTTGGATGGACATGAGATACAACATGCAAGTACGATCTGTCAGTCCAGTTGAGATGGAGCATACTGTACACACTCGACCATCTGGAAGCACAAATCGTCGAGTCTCACGATTTGCATGAATAGCATACTCGCCAGTTGCATGATGAGTTTGCTAAACAGCATACTGACAAATGAGAATATATCACATCTCTGTATTCATGGATACCCTCTGAAACCAAATACCATTGATGCAAGTTGATATTGTCACGCAAATATGATAGTTGGATTCTCAACCGTTCATACAAACGAAATCATCGTGGACGAAACAAATGCAAAAGTGGTTGATTCCCATTTGTGTCATTTGTCATGTATATTTTGCAGCAAAGTGTTGTTACGACACCGAAGTCTGACGCACTGCAATCGCGACCTGCACTCTTCCTCTGCGTCATCAGCGCAAGACTCGTCTTCTGAACAAACAATCACTGCTGCACCCAAACAGTTTAATGACAATGCATACATTCACAAACAAGATGATTATGATATGGTAATCGCAAAATCGGGAACGCGAGCACATCAGGTCCCGCACCTGACGCACAAGACACCAGCATCAAGTGTTCATTCGCTGCAAGTGAAGCCACACACTCGCAAGTGCGCTCTCTTTCGCAGCATATTGCTACAACCGCAACTCGTACTTGCGCGCGAAGCAACAGCGCTGCCACTCGTCGATTCGCGCTTGCCTGCTTCCACTCCTTTGCATCTCGTCGCGCCTCGCTTCGATCGACTGCAGCCTCTGTGCTTCGCACAGCACACGGGCCAATCAATCGACCCAGCGACGCTGAATACACACGCACTTCTTTCTTCGCTCATTCGTCCAGAGCCACCTCCTCGATAGGAACACCGACACACTACACGGCACACACACACACACACCACAATGATCGGCTCGCTGCTGTTGGCAGCGCTCGCGCTCATCGTGCTCTACACGCAGGCGTACATGATGCTCACGCGCTTCCTCTGGCTCCTGCTCCACACGTACTTCCGCAAAATCGAGCTCTACGGTCTCAACAACCTGCCGCGTGAAGGTGCGTCTGTGTGGTCATCGCTACATCACAGCTACGTACGTTTTTGCGTTTGTAGACTTGCACACAACTGACGCGTGCTCACGAACATACTGCTGCGCCTCTGTGTGTCTGCGTATACACACAGGTCCTGTGATCCTGTGTCCAAACCACCCCAACATGCTCGTCGACGCGCTCATTGTGATCACCGAGTGCGCCAAGCACGGCCGCAACTCGTTTGTGTGGGTGAAAGGCGCGATGTTTGCAAACCCAATTGGTGCATTCGTGCTCGATCGGCTCGGGTGCGTGCCAGTGTACCGCCCACCCAAGGGCTCCGACAGCCTCGAGGACCGCGACACGACACTCACGAAAGACGAGATTGACCGCGCAAACCTCCGCATGTTTGAACGCACGTGGGCGACGCTCGCAAGCGGCGAGCTCATGCTGCTCTTCCCCGAAGGCACGTCGTACACGGCGCCCAAGATGCTCAAGCTCCGCACAGGCGTCGTGCGCGTCGCCACAGGCTTTGCAAAGCACTACGACCAGCCGATCCCGATCGTCCCAGTCGGCTTGACGTACTTTAACAAAGCGCACTTTCGCAGCCAAGTGATGCTCGAGTTCGGTACGCCGCTCGTGATCACGCCCGACGACGTCCGTTCCGACGCGTTTGCAACCGACGCCCATAGTGAAGTGAAGCGCTTGACGAGCGAACTCGAGGACAAGATGCGTGCGATCACGTTGAACGCGTCCGACTTTAGCACGATCGGCGTCGCACGCGTCATGCGTCGTTTGTTCCTCAACACGCCGGGGTCGATCGACGCAAACAACGAAGTGCGGCTCACGCAGCACATTGTGCACTTGCTCGAGCGTGATGCTGCGCACCTCGCGACGCCCGAGTCAAAGGCGGCAGTCGACGCGCTGCGGAACAAGGTCGCCAAGTACAAGGACGACCTCGACAAGCTCCGGATCAAGGACCAGGACTTGCTGCAGCCGATCCAGAAGCACTCGGTGCTCCAGCTCTTCCTCGAGCGCGTCCTGTACTTGCTTGTGCTCATCCCACTCGCGATCCCTGGACTGCTCATCAACTTTCCGTACTACTTCATCGGTGCGTGCCTGTAGGTGTTGGCGTGTATGGCTATCGTTGATCTGCTAGACGCAACGGTCAATGTCGTCGACTGCGAACTGCGTCTCATCTCATTGCGCCTACTGCTCCATCAGGTCACAAGCTCAACAGCTATGCGGGCTATGTCGAGTCCAAGTCGATGTTCAAGATCTTTGCAGCCGCGTACGTTGCTCTCTCGTACTCTCTCCGTCTGTGCCGTTTGTTGCGTGGCTGTTCACTGCGATAGCCAACTCACAACTATGCGGCGCTGTCACTCCTTTTGACTCTCTGTCACGAACAGTGTGCTCGTACCGATTCACTGGCTCGTGATGATTCTCGCGACGGGCTACTGCTTTGGCTGGTCGTACGCGTATGCGCTCGCAGTCGGCCTGCCACTCCTGCTCTACTCGTACATCCGCGTGCTCGAGGAGAGCCGGTCGTTTGTCGAAAATGTGTACTTCCTCTTGAGCATCACTGCGCACAGCGACAAAGTCCATGCGATCCGCACGCAGCGCGCGGCGCTCGCGGAAGAAGTGTACGACCTCGTAACGCGCGAAGTCGACCCGGTGTTCCTCTCGACCGTGCGCAAGAGCCTCACGAACTCACCGCCGCGCAACGCGTTGCTCATTCGGCGCAACCACTCGACGAGCGACACGTTCCGTCTCAACTAGTCGAGGCGACGCGCATGCTTCAGTCCGTCAGTCGTACTAGTACGCAACAGCTGATGGGGCGATGCATACGATAACAAAATTACTATGCAGTGCGTCGCTAGACTAGCAAACCTACCTACATATCATACACACAGTCGTGGAGCCTTGTCAGCATGAGCTCTACCGACACTACTGTCACCACGAAAGCGCTACAACCAACAACAGTGTATGTTGCCAATGTGTGTCATTCATTCCAACTAATAGCCCGTAGTGGTGCTCGGCTCGAGCGTGCTCACGTACGACAGCAGCCACTGGTCGTCCGATGGACACGGTCGGAGACCGACGGACGCAGACGTCTCAAAGTACTTGCATCGCTGACAGATCTCGAGTTCGCACGCTGTCGGATTGGCTGCACAAGCAGCTTCATCTACGACTGCCCAGATCCCAGCGCGTAGCTGTGCGTCGTCGATGAGGTACGCCGAGCAAAAGTTGGTCGCCGGCGTGTCAACGTCACCGTCCGCGTCGATGACCACTGCAGGTGCTGGTGTCGATATAACTGGTGCTGGATCGGAGCTGCTCGTGAGTGGCAACGTCGACCGAAGGAGTATCAACGCGGCGCAGCTCATCAAGTGGTCCGACAGCGGTGTCGTCGCGGTCTTGCACAGGCGACACGCACTCTCGCCCATGCAGCCGACCTCGCCGCCTGCGATGCACGCGCTGTCGATGATCACGCCGATCCCAGCGCTCGCGTCGGCTGGTGACACGCTGTACGAGCACGTGAATGCAGTGGCGTTCTCGAGTTCAGACTCGACTGGCGACTCGAAGTTCGTGCAGCTCCAGTATTGCAGCGATCTCTCGGTAGCGAACGACTGACAGAGGCGACAGCACCTGCCAAAGCACCCGACACTGTCGTTGTCGTTGCTGTCTGGACACGTCGTGTCGATGACCACGTCGATGCCGAGTTCGAGCGCGAGCTGTGACATTGGTGGACATCGACACGGACGCGCTGCGGTAGTACACGCAAGAGCGAGCAGGCAGATGAGGATGCTCAAAAGGCGCTGCAGTCGTATTTGTCGTCGCTGTGGCTCCATTGTCGTAGAGCGTGTTCAGTGTTAATGCTTGTTGGTATCAAGAGGTAGATGATGAGGACAGACGGTGCTGCTTTGTGTCAGCACTGCGAGGATTGTGATGCAGCTGCAGCTCTGGCAGACTTTACGCACCAAGTGGCGCTTCCACGCGCGTACGCGGCGCGACTTGTCGGCGGTGTAGGTCACAAAAGATCGACTCTAACCAAAGTACAAAGTAGTGTTACCAGGATGCTGAGTGACTACAGACTTGGAATAGAAGACTTGGATAAATACCACCGCGAGTTTGAACGGACGCTCCGATTCGGGACTTGGGTGCGAGCCACGACGCGTTCCATCATGTTGTGATCTCGAGATCAAGGGTCGAGACGTTTTCAAAACGACTCGTGCAAAAGGTCGATTCTCACGACATCGGGCGACTCGTGTAGCACACGATGCTTGTGCTGCAACCGCTCGATGCTCGCATACTTGGTGAATGGCTGGAGGCGATGTGGGCACCTTGGAGTGCCACCCCAAGCGCGCGCGATCGCTCATTCGTCATTCCTCCACTAGCTGCAGCACTACGACAAACCGATCGACCACCCGACCGACTGAACGAACAAACAACACGAACCTACGCAGTCCACGAGCAAGCGAGTGAGTGAAGCGGCACCATGAAGTCGTATCGGGCGTCGACAATGCGCTCCTGGGTCAAGGTGTTCGCGCTCGTCTGTATCGCGAACGTGCTGCTGCTGCGCGGCGCCGATGCTGCGTGCTCCGACTTCGTATCGCCTGGCGACAATGGCGTCGGCATTGGCGCGTTCGATGACCCGACGTGTAAGAGCGGCGGACTCGGCTGCTTCGCGAACGGAGCGTGTCGATACTGCAAGACGAAGAACACGATCCAAGCGGGCCACTTTGTTGCGTGTCCAAGCAACACGCCAGCTCCGGCGACTGCAGCGCCAATGCCAGTGACGGTAGCTCCAGCGCCAGTAACAGCTGCTCCAGTACCTGTGACGACTGCTCCAGTACCTGTGACGTCGCCATCGCCTCCAGTCGGTGCGTGTGCAGACACAGTCTCGCCAGGTGACAAAGACGTTGGCATCTCGGCAGTCACGGACCTCTCGTGCAAGAACGGCGGACTCGGTTGTTTTGCAGGAGGCACTTGTCGTTACTGCAAGACAAAGGAGACAGTCCAGGCGAGTCACTTCCAACCCTGCTCCAGTATTGTTGTACCGACACCAGCACCAGCACCGGTTACCTCTACTCCAGTAATCCAGCCTCCTG